>CAKXYN010000554.1:0-68747 GCA_935064755.1 Tragelaphus eurycerus
TGAGAAACTGTCCTGCAACGAGAAATTTAAGGAAATATGACAGCTACATAGACTGTGGTATGCTGGATGTAAAATGATCCTCTAAGGAAAAAAGAACATGAGTTAAAGACTAACTATCAAAATAAAATATAAGCTAATTGTTATTATACTATTCAGTTCAGTTCATTCGCTCAGTCATGTCCAACTCTCTGCAACCCCATGGACTGCAGTAGGCTAGGCCTCCCTGTCCATCACCAACTCCCCGAGTTTACCCAAACTCATTTCCATTGAGTCGGTGATGACATCTAACCATCTCATCCTCTGTTGTCCCCTTCTCCTCCTGACTCAATCTTTCCCAACATCAGGTCTTTTCAAATGTGTCAGCTCTTCGCATCAGGTGGCTAAAATATTGGAGTTTCTGCTTCAATACCAGTCCTTCCAATGAACACTCAGATATTAAATACATTAAACTTTAATATTAAGTAAATCGATCAAATAAGTAACCAAATTAATCACAAACAGTAAATATGAATACATTAGAAATGAAATTATTATGAGTATAATACAAAAATAAAATATAAAATCTGTCTATCTCAGGGAAAGTATGGCCTACAAGGACAAAAATATTTACAATTTAGCCATTTCCTGGGAACGTTTGCTGATCCCTGGTGTAAAGCAAAATAGCATGAACATACTGAAGGATTTATAACATGGGTAGAAGCAAACCCCCCAGGCCTAGATCTGGAACCCTGTGGTAGAAGACTCAGTAACAGCATGGTAGACACCTAAAATTTTGAGGGAGGGTGTTTTCTCTCTGTAAAAAAAAATTTTTGTGAGAAGTGACTGTTGTGCTATTTTTGTATGACCTCACCGCTTGGTGATCTAGGTGAATCCATTCAAGGGAAGTACAAGACAGAGTAAGGAAACTAAATACCCCCCACTCAGAGTGAGAGGACCAGAAGGAGAGCCTCCTGGTAGCCAAAGATTGAGGGCAGAGAGTGGAGAAGAGCCAATATGAGCAAGGGATTCCAGCATGTTGTAGGAACTCCTGAGTTCGACCTGAGCTGTGCATATCGGAATTTCAGCAGAAGCAGAATACCAAAAGCATGGAGAACTGAACCATTGCCCAAGGGGCAGGCTGGGCCCTGCATGATTCACAAACACTATGGATCTAAGTATAACTGCATCAACCGCAGCAAAATGCACATCTATTTCAGGTACATGGGAAACATCCACCAAAATAGAATCCTATACCCTCAAAAGACATTGAAAAACTGTAAATGATGCAGAGTATATTCTCTGACAAGAAAGGAATGAAAATAGAAGTCAAGCAATGTGGAAGGAGAAGAAAATCTCAAAACACTTGGGAATTAAACAACCATCCATAGGTCAAAGAGAGTCTCAAGGAAGCAGAAACTGCAATAGAATGAATCAAAAGGAAAGTGCAATGTATTACAATTCATGGCATGCAGCTAAATCAGTGTTAAGAGGGAAAATTATAGCATTTAATGTTTAGGTTAAGAAAGAACAAGGACCTCAAGCAATAATCTGTGCTCCTACCTTAACTTATAAAAGGAAGAGAAAACTTTACCCAAAGCAATCTGAAAACAAACTAGAAACATGAGAGAAAAAAAAAAAAAAGAAAGAACTCAAAAATAAAGGAAAAAAAAAAAATCATGGGGAAAAAACTGGTTCATTGGAAAGATGAAGAAAGTTGATAAAACTCTAGCCAGATAAACAAAATCGTAAAAGAGAAGACAAATGACTAATATCAGAAATGAAATACTGACTATAACTACAAGTCTATAAGCCCTACACTAAAGATGCTCGAAAGATAAAAAGGAAACACTAAGAACAAATCTATGTACGGTAGATAAATTCAAGAACTAAAATGGAATTGTACACTTCCTCAAGATCCAGACACTACCCAACTCACTCCTGATGTGTGCTACAACTATTAGAGAATGGATATCACATTTTATTTTATTTATTTATTTTTTTAATGTCAGTGTTAGGTTTATATTTATTTTTATTTTTATTTTTTTTATTTTTTTTGATCAAGAATCTCTTTTATTGATTATCAGAAACATTACAAACATCTAGTATGAACAAATTGTAACATGATAGTGTTTAGTTTGAACAATTAATACATTTCAGATATAATATTATACATATTTCAATGCTATTCTCCCCAATCATCTCACCCTCTCCTGGTCCCAGAGTCCAAAAGTCTGGTCTATACATCAGTGTCTCTTTTGTTGTCTCGTAAATAGGGTTATTTTTTACCATCTTTCTAAATTCCATATATATGCGTTAGTATACTGTATTTGTGTTTTTGTTTCTGGCTTACTTCACTCTGTATAATAGGCTCCAGTTCCATCCACCTCCTTAGAACTGATTCAAATGTATTCTTTTTAATGGCTGAGTAATATTCCATTGTGTATATGTACCACAGCTTGCTTATCCATTCATCTGTGGATGGACATCTAGGTTGCTTCCACGTTCTGGCTATTGCAAACAGTGCTGCTATGAACATTGGGGTACAGGTGTCTCTTTCAATTCTGGTTTTCTCAGTGTATATGCCCAGCAGTGGGATTGCTGGATCATAAGGCAGTTCTATTCGCAGTTTTTTGAGGAATCTCCATACTGTTCTCCATAGTGGCTGTACTAGTTTGCATTCCCACCAACAGTGCAAGAGGGTTCCCTTCTCTCCGCACCCTCTCCAGCATTTATTGCTTGTGGACTTTTGGATAGCAGCCATTCTGATTGGCGTGAAATGGTATCTCATAGTGGTTTTGATTTGCATTTCTCTGATAATGAGTGATGTTGAGCATCTTTTCATGTGTTTGTTAGCCATCTGTATGTCTTCTTTGGAGAAATGTCTACTGAGTTCTTTGGCCCATTTTTTGATTGGGTCATTTATTTTTCTGGAATTGAGCTGTAGAAGTTGCTTGTATATTTTTGAGATTAGTTGTTTGTCAGTTGCTTCATTTGCTATTATTTTCTCCCATTCTGAAGGCTGTCTTTTCACCTTGCTTATAGTTTCCTTTGTTGTGCAAAAGCTTTTTAAGTTTGATTAGGTCCCATTTGTTCATTTTTGATTTTATTTCCAATATTCTGGGAGGTGGGTCATAGAGGATCCTGCTGTGATGTAAGTCAGAGAGTGTTTTGCCTATGTTTTCCTCTAGGAGTTTTATGGTTTCTGGTCTTACATTTAGCTCTTTAATCCATTTTGAGTTTATTTTTATGTATGGTGTTAGAAAGTGTTCTAGTTTCATTCATATGGAGGGGTCTTGTTTTTGTATCCATTCAGCCAGTCTCTGTCTTTTGGTTGGGGCATTCAACCCATTTACATTTAAGGTAATTAATGATAAATATGATCCCGTTGCCATTTACTTTGTTGTTTTGGGTTTGAATTTATATATCCTTTTTGTGTTTCCTGTCTAGAGAATGTCCTTTAGTATTTGTTGGAGAGCTGGTTTGGTGGTGCTGAATTCTCTCAGCTTTTGCTTGTCTGTAAAGGTTTTGATTTCTCCTTCATATTTGAATGAGATCCTTGCTGGGTACAATAATCTGGGCTGTAGGTTCTTTTCTTTCATCACTTTAAGTATGTCTTGCCATTCCCTCCTGGCTTGGAGAGTTTCTATTGAAAGATCAGCTGTTATCCTTATGGGAATTCCCTTGTGTGTTATTTGTTGTTTTTCCCTTGCTGCTTTTAATATTTGTTCTTTGTGTTTGATCTTTGTTAATTTGATTAATATGTGTCTTGGGGTGTTTCGTCTTGGGTTTATCCTATTTGGGACTCTCTGGGTTTCTTGGACTTGAGTGATTATTTCCTTCCCCATTTTAGGGAAGTTTTCAACTATTATCTCCTCTAGTATCTTCTCATGGTCTTTCTTTTTGTCTTCTTCTTCTGGGACTCCTATGATTCGAATATTGTAACGCTTAATATTGTCCTGGAGGTCTCTGAGATTGTCCTCATTTCTTTTAATTCGTTTTTCTTTTTTCTCCTCTGATTCCTTTAATTCTGCCATTCTATTTTCTAATTCGCTAATTCTATCTTCTGCCTCTGTTATTCTACTATTTGTTGCCTCCAGAGTGTTTTGGATCCCATTTACTGCATTATTCATTATATGTTGACTCTTTTTATTTCTTCTAGGTCCTTGTTAAATCTTTCTTGCATCTTCTCAATGCTTTTCTCCAGACTATTTATCCATGATTCCATTTTGCTTTCCAGATTTTGGATTAATTTCACTATCATTATTCGGAATTCTTTATCAGGTAGGTTCGAATTTTTCTAAAAAGAAAATATATAGAACTTCAAAAACTTCCAAAACTCAAGCAGAAATTGTAAGAACCAACTGTATCAGAACTCTGAAGAATAGTCAAAAATCTGGAGCAACTAAGCTGTCAAGACTGTGAGCTCCTCTGGATAAGGGTTACTGGTCATGCTCTGTGGTCTTGGTGTCCACCATGGTCCTTGGCACTCAGTGGGAGATCAGAAAGTGTTTGTTAGATAATGTCTTACTCATGGCTCCTGCAGTCTGGTTGGATCCACTTTATTTGGCCCCCAGTACATGCAACCAGAGAAGGCAATGGCAGCCCACTCCAGTACTCTTGCCTGGAAAATCCCATGGGCAGAGGAGCCTGGGAGGCTGCAGTCCATGGGGTTGCTAAGAGTCAAGCACAACTGAGTGACTTCATTTACACTTTTCACCTGCATGCATTGGAGAACGAAATGGCAACCCACTCCAGTGTTCTTGCCTGGAGAATCCCAGGGATGGGGGAGCCTGGTGGGCTGCTGTCTATGGGGTCGCACAGAGTCGAACACAACTGAAGTGACTTAGCAGTAGCACATGCAACAGGGCAACACAACCATAAACACAAACAAGGAGCAGTGACACAAACACACCTCTGCAAACATCTGTAGACGAGGTGCCCGACACTTATATCACCAACAGAGACAGAACCATTTTAGGCTATAGGTAGCTTTAAAAAATCCCATTTTTCATGTAAATCTGATCACTGCCATGAAAGGACAAAAAGATGTCAAGAAAGAGCTCCTCATAGAATGACAAGCTGAGCCCGTGTCCTCCAAGTGCTGGGATAACCAAAGTGGCGTTTCGGAGGAAATGACCAACCAGGCACAATAGGAAGGCAATTTAGGTTTGGAGGAGTACAATATTCTGATGACTTCCAGAAGTATAAAACCCAGTCCTTTCCTAAAATGTCCTCTGGCACATCCAAGACATGGACGACGTTGACCCTTCTAAGAAGATAAACATTCTGGCCCTTCCATGATAGTGTATGTGTTAAATGTCAGTGCACAAGAATGAAGTGCCCTCACAGTCCGAATCCCAGGCCTGGCCTTCCTGTCACTATTACAGAAAAGTGAGTGTATGAAACAAGTCTTTAGTAATTCTGTTTCACTTTTGCTTAAGTCAAAAGGACCTGAGACAGTGTTAGTTGAGCAAAGCCACCCTTCTAGCAACAGAGAGGTCAAGACAGTAAGGTGATAGATACCTGAGCACAAAATTCAGCGTATGATCAGAATTCAGATGGAAATACAATGGTGCGCATGACCATAGGATAGGGAGTCCATAATACACAACGAAGAATGAAGATGCTCAACTGGTGTTTTCAGCTCCTCATCAAGACTTCATGCTTTCCAGGATTTGGGGCCATGAGCAGTTGAGCAGTCACTGGATGGAATTTGACCTGAAAGAATAAAGAGAACACAGGTGAACTGAATGTGTGACTTATTGAAACACCTCAATCTCAAAATGAGCAAAGGATTGTTCTTCAATGAGTGTTTAAATGGGCACTTCTTTTGAGATATTCATTAAGTATATCACAAAGTGAGAACATTTAAGCCTTCCTCATACCCAGTGAGGATAGTATATAAGAAAACAGATCCAAATCCCACACCCAAAAGGAACTGGGGAATGTGAGAGGAGCCCAGGTGTGACCATGTCACTCTGCTGCTTAATTATCTACCACCCATGAAAGAAAAGATTCCCAGGTGGCACCAGTGGAAATGCACCTGCCTGCCAATGCTGGAGACACAAGAGATGCAGGTTCGATCCCTGGGTAGGGCAGATCTCCTGGAGAAGGAAATGGCAACCCACTCAAGTATTCTTGCCTGGAGGATCCCATGGACAGAGGAGCCTGGAGGTCTACAGTCCATAGGGTTGCAAAGAGTCTGACATGACTGAAGCAACTTAGTGTGTAACATAAGGTCCACACCCCTTCCTCTGATATTCAGGGTCCCCCTAAGTTGGACACAAACTGCCATATATTCTCTATTTATCCCATGATCTCATTTATTGTTTTCCATGCTGGAAGACTTCTGTTTCATGGCAGGAAATAGGGCTGAATATTTTTTGTTGGGTTGTAATCTGCTCTTCCAACAACACAAGAGAAGACTCTACACATAGACATCACCAGATGATCAACACCCAAATCAGACTGATTATATACTTTGCAACCAATGATGGAGAAGCTCTACACAGTCAACAAAAATAAGACCAGGAGATGACTGGCTCAGATCATGAACTAAACTGAAGAAAATAGGGAAAACCACTAGACCATCAGGTATGACCTAAATCAAATCCCTTATGATTATACAGTGGAAGTGAGAAATAGGTTTAAGGGACTAGATCTGATAGATAGAGTGCCTGATGAACTATGGACTGAGGTTCATGACATTGTACAGGAGACAGGCATCAAGACCATTCCCATGGAAAAGAAGTGAAAAAAGCAACATGGCTCTCTGGGGAGGCCTTACAAATAGCTATGAAAAGAAAAGAAGCAAAAAGCAAAGGAGAAAAGGAAAGATATAAGCATCTGAATGCAGAGTTCCAAAGAATAGCAAGGAGAGATAAGAAAGCCTTCTTCAGCGATCTAATGCAAAGAAATAGAGGAAAACAAAAGAATGGGAAAGACCAGGGATCTCTTCAACAAAATCAGAGATACCAAAGGAAACATTTCATGCAAAGATGGGCTTGAAAAAGGACAGAAATGGTATGGACCTAACGGAAACAGAAGATACTAAGAAGAGGTGGCAAGAATACAGAGAAGAACTCTACAAAAAAGATCTTCAGGACCCAGATAATCACGATGGTTTGATCAATGACCTAGAGCCAGACATCCTGGAATGTGAAGTCAAGTGGGCCTTAGAAAGCATCACTACGAGCAAAGCTAGTGGAGGTGATGGAATTGCAGTGGAGCTATTTCAAATCCTGAAAGATGATGCTGTGAAAGTGTTGCACTCAATATGCCAGCTAATTTGGAAAACTCAGCAGTGGCCACAGGACTGGAAAAAGTCAGTTTTCACTCCAATCCCAAAGAAAGGCAATGCCTAAGAATGTTCAAACTACCGCACAATTGCACTCATTTCACACGCTAGGAAAGTAATGCTCAAAATTCTCCAAGCCAGGCTTCAGCAATATGTGAACCGTGAACTTCCACATGTTCAAGCTGGTTTTAGAAAAGGCAGAGGAAGCAGAGACCAAATTGGCAACATTTACTGTCTCATCAAAAAAGCAAGAGAGTTCCAGAATAAAAACATCTATTTCTGCTTTATTGACTATGCCAAAGCCTTTGACTGTGTGGATCACAATAGACTATGGAAAATCCTGAAAGAGATGGGAATACTAGACCACCTGATCTGCCTCTTGAGAAGTTTGTATGCAGGTCAGAAAGAAACACTTAGAACTGGACATGGAACGACAGACTGGTGCCAAATAGGAAAAGGAGTATGTCAAGACTGTATACTGACACCCTGCTTATTTAACTTGTAGGCAGAATACATCATGAAAAACGCTGGGCTGGAAGAAGCACAACCTGGAATCAAGATTGCCGAGAGAAATATCAATAACCTCAGATATGCAGAAGACAGCACCCTTATGGTAGAAAGTGAAGAGGAACTAAAAAGCCTCTCAATCAAGGTGAAAGTGGAGAGTGAATAAGTTGGCTGAAAACTCAACATTCAATAAACGAAGATCATGGCATCTGTTCCCATCACTTCATGAGAAATAGATGGGGAAACAGTGGCAACAGTCTCAGACTTTATTTTGGGGGCTTCCAAACCACTGCAGATGGTGACTGAAGCCATGAAATTGAAAGAAGCTTACTCCTTGGACGAAAAGTTATGACCAACCTAGATGGCATATTCAAAAGCAGAGACATTACTTTGCCAACAATGGTCCGTCTAGTCAAGGATATTTTTTTTCAAGTGGTCATGTATGGATGTGAGAGTTGGACTGTGAAGAAGGCTGAGTGCCGAAGAAATGATGCTTTTGAACTGTGGTGTTGGAGAAGACTCTTGAGAGTCCCTTGGACTGCAAGGAGGTCGAACCAGTCCATCTGGAAGGAGATCAGTCCTGGGTGTTCATTGGAAGGACTGATGCTGAAGCTGAAACTCCAATACTTTGGCCACCTCATGCGAAGATTTGTCTCTTTGGAAAAGACCCTGACACTGGGAGGGATTGGGTGCAGGAGGAGAAGGGGATGACAGAGGATGAGATACCTGAGTGGCATCACTGACTCGATGCACACGAGTTTGGTTAAACTCCGAGAGCTGGTGATGGACAGGGAGGCCTGACGTGCTGCAATTCATGGGGTTGCAAAGCGTTGGACATGACTTGAGCAACTGAACTGAACTGAATCTGTGTGACAAGTTAGCCACAGTTAGCAGTGATTTATGCCTGGTTATTTAGGACATGATCCAAGTGCTATCTTCCTCTCTTCCTTATTTCTGCACCTGAGCTCAAGCGAGGAGCAAACATGACAAATACTACTTCAGCTAGGTGATCAAGGTAAATATTAATGATGATAAATCATGTTGATATTATGTACCCTTGATACCATGTGATAAGAATGGTACTTTGTCTCTCTGGTCTTCCTCCCCAAAACTCATTACCCCAGTTGAATACTTTGGACTAACACTTCTTTTTATGATGACTGAATGTTGATTCTTTATTAATACTTTTCTGTATCAATGTAGGTCTGATTTTTCTCACTCAATCTGTTATTTTAATGAGGCACTCCTGGGCTTATGCATTCCCAGACCCATCCCTCATTCTTCCTTGCTCTGTTCTAGATTACATACAAGAGCTGGCTCCAGCAGGCTGCAATCAAACTAGCCAACAGTTGGCTGCCATTTTGGCTCAGCTCACCAGAAACACCAGCAAGAAATTAGAATCCTGGAAGACAGAGCAGTCAAAGATTTCTCTCCTTCCTCTGCATCAGGTGGCTTGTCCTTCAGTGGTTCCATATTCTTCATGGCTCCAGCCATTCAACCCTGAGATTGGCCCATCATGGCTCTGGATCCTGTTGAATCCAACACCCAGGTGCCAGTAACACTGTCTCCTTTCTTTGTCCTTCCATTCTGGAGTTGAGTGATTTCCTCGTGTTCCAATAATTGGGTTTCCCAATTCTTTCCTGCTTGGCTTCCTACCACTTTTGTAACCAACCCCTTGCATTACGTTCTCTCCATGTTAAGTATTTACAGTTATTTCTACTTTCCTGGACAATCCTTGACTGTTACATGCAGCCAATTATAGTGACTGATCTCCTAGTAAACTCCCTTGCATTCCTGGCATAAACCCAGCTCTGGTCACTAGCAGTTAAATATGTTTGTCTCTTCTGTAATTAATAAAAACAATAATAAAACAAAATACCCCTGGGCTCTGAAACTTTCCACAAATAATGCATCTTTCATCACCATCTTCACAGCCTTCTCAAAACTACATTTTACACTCACTGTTTTGGGGGCATATATTGAAATTTTCTAATAGCATAAGCAACAGAGTGATGTAGTCAACGTATAAAAATAATTCAAGCAATATACATAGAGCTAAATAGCATGGCTTGTGCAAAAGAGCCAAAATGGTACTCAAAGGCAAATATATATCCTGAAATAGATGCATTAGAAAACAAGAGCTATTTAAATCCCCCAAGGAATTCAAGAAGCTAGGTAATGAACATCATAGGAAACCTTAAGTCATAGAAGGTAAGAATAATGAAGGTAAGTGTAGAAATAAGGAGTTAGAAAGCAGTAAGGCCAAAAAACAAATGCCAATTACTTGAAAGTATTAATGAAAGAGGCGTTTTTTGAAACTATGACCAGATACCAAAGAAAAAAATATAACACGTAAACAATATAAATTAAAACTGTACAAATTATAGATGCCAAACATTGAAATGATGTAAAAACACAGCTAATATGTTCTATGATTCCCTCATGATAAACAAATGGTGGACAAGGAAACATTTCTCCATATGAAAGTACTTTAGGTAATAAACTAAAACTGAATGAGAGAATTTGCAAATTAAGTGCAAATCAAAACCACAATGAGGTACCATTTTACACCAGTCAGAATAGCTGCGATCCAAAAGTCTACAAGCAATAAATGCTGGAGAGGGTGTGGAGAAATGGGAACCCTCTTACACTGTTGGTGGGAATGCAAACTAGTACAGCCACTATGGAGAACAGTGTGGAGAGTCCTTAAAACCTGGAAATAGAACTCCCTTATGACCCAGAAATCCCACTGCTGGGCATAGACACTGAGGAAACCAGAATTGAAAGAGACATGTGTACCCCAATGTTCATCGTAGCACTGTTTATAATAGCTAGGACATGGAAGCAACCTAGATATCCATCAGCAGATGAGTGGATAATAAAGCTGTGGTTCGTATACACAATGCAGTATTGCTCAGCCATGAAAAAGAATACATTTGAGTCAGTTCTAATGAGGCGGATGAAACTGGAGCCTATTATACAGAATGAAGTAAGCCAGAATTAAAAACACCAATACAGTATACTAATGCATATATATGGAATTTAGAAGGTCTGTCTAGTCAAGGCTATGGTTATTCCTGTGGTCATGTATGGGTGTGAGAGCTGGGCTGTGAAGAAGGCTGAGCGCTGAAGAACTGATGCTTTTGAACTGTGATGTTGGAGAAGACTCTTGAGAGTCACTTGGACTGCAAGGAGATCCAACCAGTCCATTCTGAAGATCAGCCCTGGGATTTCTTTCGAAGGAATGAGGCTAAAGCTGAAACTCCAGTACTTTGGCCACCTCATGTGAAGAGTTGACTCATCGGAAAAGACTCTGATGCTGGGAGGGATTGGGGGCAGGAGGAGAAGGGGATGACAGAGGATGAGATGGCTGGATGGCATCACTGACTCGATGGACGTGAGTGTGAGTGAACTCCAGGAGTTGGTAATGGACAGGGAGGCCTGGAGTGCTGCGATTCATGGGGTTACAGAGTCGGACACAGCTGAGCGACTGAACTGAACTGAACAATAACCCTGTATGTGAGACAGCAAAAGAGACACAGATGAATAGAACAGTCTTTTCGACTCTTGGGAGTAGGAGAGGGTGGGATGATTTGGGAGAAAGGCATTGAAACATTATAATATCATATAAGAAACGAATCGCCAGTCCAGGTTTCATGCAGGATACAGGATGCTTGGGGCTGGTGCACTAGGATTACCCAGAGGGATGGTAGGGGGAGGGAGGTGGCAAGAGAGTTCAGGATGGGGAGCACATGTACACCTGTGGCAGATTCATGTTGATGTATGGCAAAAAACAATACAATACTGTAGAATAATTAACCTCCAATTAAAATAAATAAATTTAAATTTAAAAAAATGAAAATTGCCCGTCTGCAACCCCCAATGGGTTAATGAAATTGAGGATCATCAATGACTGCCAACTCAGCACAAAGGAGAAGAAAACATTATGTTCTTAGTGGAAGTACATGGCGTCACCTAGCTATGCTATGCTATGCTATGCTAAGTCACTTCAGTCGTGTCCGACTGTGTGACCCCATAGACGGTAGCCCCATGGACTGGAGCCTACCAGGCTCCTCCATCCATGGGATTTTCCAGGCAAGAGTACTGGAGTGGGGTGCCATTGCCTTCTCCATCACCTAGCTAGCAGTCTTTTAAATAAACAAGTTAATCAAGCTTCTACCTGTAACTAGCAATTTAAAGAACTGTTGAAGGGCGAATCGTGTTAAATGACATCAAACTGTTTCATCCAACATAATCTATATTATGGAAAACTTGAAAAATACAAAACTTGCTCTTTTTCACAACAAGCACTTTTCTTTGTTTGTTTGTTTTGTTTGTTTGGAAAACAAAGGAAAAAAAGATGATGCAGGGGAAATCTATTGATTAAAAAGACTTAAGGAACATAAAAAATCACAATACAGACCAAAATTTTATCCAAATAAACTAAAAAAAAAAAATTACTGTATAAGAAAAATGTGAACAATTACTAGATATTTGCTCTTGTTGAAACATTTAAATTTTTAGGAGTGATCATTGTTTTGGGTTTATGTTTTATAAAATAACCCTTGTCTTTTAGAAATGCATACTGACATACTTAGAGATGAAACATCCTGATGTCTTGGACTACCTTCACATTAGTCCATTGGCAGAGATGTGGGGAAGGTTAGGGTACATTGGAACCAGAGCGGCTATATACTGAAGATGATTGATGCTGGCTGCCAAGTATATTGGGTCCTTTATACCATTCTCTACTGCTATATGTGTTTTACAGCATCTGTTATAATAATAAAGTTTTATTATAAATATCATGCAGTAAACTTGACATTCTGGGTGAAATGGACAATTGCTTTTTAAAAAGACCAAATCAGTCCATACAGAGACAGAAAACTTGAAACAAAACAAACCTTACCTGTAGTTAACGCCCAAGCTACCTTCAAATGTTCCAAAACAGGCATTTTGGGTAGTCATTTCTACCAGTGGTCAGGGAGAATTAATCTCCACCTTATGTAAACTTTTCTAAAGTACACACAAAAAAACAGGGAAATTATTTAACTGAATTTCCAACTAGCTCTCCTTGAGTATAAAACCAGATGAATACCCCCACTCCCACCATGAAAAGAACACTTGAGCAAAGTTCACCCACACAGTAGCAAATATGCTAAGCAAACTAAAAGCATATTCAATACAGCAGTGAATTACATGAACAGACAGGTTATGGCTAAAGAATGAAAATATGATTCAAACTAGAAAAGAGCTCAATCATAATTATCCACAGTAACAAGTTAGGGGAAATCATTGAAGCATGTCACTGGATGTGGAAAAAGCCTCTGAAATCAATTCAACATGAATATGACTTTTAACAATTTCAGATTAGAAAGGATCTTCCATCTCCTAATATCTACAGCAAACATACTTCAATGTGAAACGTTTGATGCATTCCCATTAAAGACAGGAACATGTCAAAGATGCATGCTCTCCCTTATACAATGCAAAAATTCACTGGAACACAGAGTTAGAACTGTGCATATTAAAGGAAATAAGAAGTATGAATATTGAAAAAGATAATATTTGTGACATTATGGTCATCTACATAGGGAATTCAAAGAAATTGATACATGGAATACTCAAATTAATAAAGAGACCAAAGGAAAAAAACAAAAAAAACTTTGTATGGAAGATTACTACAGCAAAACCAAGAGCCTTACCACGCACATAAAGCACAATTTAGAAGATGTAATTTAAAAATGCCCCATTCACAACACAACTCCAAAAATTACTTAAGAAGCCCAATGAAATAAATAAAATCTTAATAGAGGCTATAATACAAATTTGTAGATAGATGTGGGTAAAAAAAAAAAATCTCAAATAGTCTCAAACAAAAAGTCTCTTGCAGTATACCATATTCATTTATGGGGGAAAACTGTTATAAAGATGTCAAGTTTGCTTAAATTATTTATAGATTTAGTGCTTTACCTGTAGTTCTCAAGATGGTGGTGAAGAGTAGGCTGCTGTCTTCTGTTCCCAAAATCTACCCTGACAAACTAAAGAAGAGAAAATGAAGCAAATGAAAAGTGCAATATCGACCACAAAAGCTAAACAACAGAACATGAGAAGCCTCTGTCAGAGACTGAATTCTGTGTTGAACAGGATAATAAAATAAAATGCACGAGAAGAGAGTTGGGGAGTTTCTGGTGGCAACAGTGTCAGAGATTCCGTCCCGTCATCACAGGGCCAACAGCCGCTAGGCCCTGCGAACTCTGTAGTGTCCTTCAGGCCCATCCTGCAGCCCAACACAGGGGGCTCCTCACACCAGTTTGCCTCCTAGATGAAGATCTGAGGCTGCAGGACTTGGGCGTCTTCACAGGATCACATGCTAGTGAGGGCTGGAGTGGGCTTAGAGCCTTGGTCTCATTTCCTCCAGAGCCCCCGCCCTTCCCACCCAGCCCAGGCTGTGGCCCGTCCTTCCGACTTATCACGCCTTCCTCTTCTCAGTATTACAGGATGCCTCTGAGGTGACCTAAAGCCGGCCCACGAATGGAAGGGGACAAGGAGAATCAGAAGCACTGTGGGGCTGCTCTGTGCTTTGCTGAGAACTGACTCTGCTGGGGGCCAGCGTCTCTGTCCCATGCCAGTGCCTCCAGCCTGAGGGTGGTGCCCTGTCCCTGCTGCTGCCATGGTGCCTCTTGCCCAATGGAACCTGCCAGGCTGACCAATTCCTTGCTGCTGCCCCTTCTGAAGGCTGCACAGGAGGATCTCCTGAGCTTCCCTATGCAGAGCATCCTGACCCCCGGAAGAAGTCCTCTGGCTGTCCCAGCCTGCACTCCAGAAGCCCTCCAACAGGGACATTCCCTTGGCTTTGGATAGTAACCTTTCAGTTCAGTTCAGTTGCTCGTTCGTGCCCTACTCTTTGCGACCCCATGAATTACAGCACTCCAGGCCTCCCTGTCCATCACCAACTCCCGGAGTTCACTCACACTCACGTCCATCGAGTCAGTGATGCCATCCAGCCATCTCATCCTCTGTCATCCCCTTCTCCTCCTGCCCCCAATCCCCCCCAGCATCAGAGTCTTCTCTAATGAGTCAACTCTTTGCATGACGTGGCCAAAGTACTGGAGTTTCAGCTTTAGCCTCATTCCTTCCAAAGAAATCCCAGGGCTAATCTCCTTCAGAATGGACTGGTTGGATCTCCTTGCAGTCCAGTTGACTCTCAAGAGTTTTCTCCAACACCACAGTTCAAAGCATCAGTTCTTCAGCGCTCAGCCTTCTTCACAGCCCAACTCTAACATCCATACATAACCACAGGAAAAACCATAGCCTTGAATAGATGAACCTTTGTTGGCAAAGTAATGTCTCTGCTTTTGAATATGCTACTAAGGTGGGTCATAACTTTCCTTCCAAGGAGTAAGCGTCTTTTAATTTCATGGCTGCAGTCACCATCTGCAGTGATTTTGGGGCCCAGAAAAATAAAGCCTGCCACTGTTGCCACTGTTTCCCCAACTATTTCCCATGAAGTGATGGAACTGGATGCCATGATCTTCGTTTTCTCAATGTTGAGCTTTAAGCTAACTTTTTCACTCTTCACTTTCACCTTCATCAAGAGGCTTCTTAGTTCCTCTTCACTTTCTGCCATAAGGGTGGTGTCATCTGCATATCTGAGGTTATTGATATTTCTCCTGGCAATCTTGATTCCTGCTTGTGCTTCTTCCAGTCCAGCATTTCTCATGATGCACTCTGCATAGAAGTTAAATAAGCAGGGTGACAATATACAGCCTTGACGTACTTCTTTTCCTATTTGGAACCAGTCTGTTTTTTCATGTCCAGTTCTAACTGTTGCTTCCTGACCTGCATACAAATTTCTCAAGAGGCAGATCAGGTGGTCTGGTATTCCCATCTCTTTCAGAATTTTCCACAGTTGATTGTGATCCACACAGTCAAAGGCTTTGGCATAGTCAATAAAGCAGAAATAGATATTTTACTGGAACTCTCTTGCTTTTTCCACGATCCAGCAGATGTTGGCAATTTGATCTCTGGTTCCTCTGCCTTTTCTAAAGCCAGCTTGCACATCAGCAATTTCACGGTTCACGTATTGCTGAAGCCTGGCTTGGAGAATTTTGAGCATTACTTTACTAGCATGTGAGATGAGTGCAATTGTGCGGTAGTTTGAGCATTCTTTGGCATTGCCTTTCTTTGGGATTGGAATAAAATCTGACCTTTTCCAGTCCTGTGGCCACTGTTGAGTTTCCAAATTAGCTGGCATATTGAGTGCAGCACTTTCACAGCATCATCTTTCAGGATTTGAAATAGCTCCACTGGAATTCCATCACCTCCACTAGCTTTGTTCATAGTGAGGCTTTCTAAGGCCCACTTGACTTCACATTCCAGGATGTCTGGCTCTAGGTCAGTGATCAAATCATCGTGATTATCTGGGTTGTGAAGATCTTTTTTATACAGTTCTTCTCTGTATTCTTGCCATCTCTTCTTAATATCTTCTGTTTCCGTTAGGTCCATACCATTTCTGTCTTTTATCGAGCCCATCTTTATATGAAATGTTTCCTTGGTATCTCTAATTTTCTTAAAGGGATCTCTAGTCTTTCCCATTGTGTTGTTTTCCTCTATTTCTTTGCATTGATCGCTGAAGAAGGCTTTCTTATCTCTCCTTGCTAATCTTTGGAACTCTGCATTTAGATGTTTATATCGTTCCTTTTCTCCTTTGCTTTTCGCTTCTCTTCTTTTCACAGCTATTTGTAAGGCCTCCCCAGACAGCCATTTTGCTTTTTTGCATTTCTTTTCCATGGGGATGGTCTTGATCCCTGTCTCTTGTACAATGTTTAGGCACCTGGTAATCCTTCTGGGCAACCTCAATGCATTCTCCAAATGTTTTCCTATTGGGTGTGTGAGTACTTTGATGTGCCACATAATCAGCAGTTTCTTTGGATATAAACCTGAAGCTAAAGAGAGGGATTTTTATATCTCTCTGACATTTGTAGCTGGATTTTAAAGGGGTGTCTTCTTTGAAACTGACCAATGAACTCATGCCCAGATGAATGAGTTTACTAGGTGGTCAAAGCCCAAAGCCTCCATCCTACATGGTAGATGAGGAAGATCCACAGAAGTGGAGCCAAGGTTTTCAAGGCTGAACTCTTGAAAAATGTGGGATCCTTCTCTGAGGTGAAAAAATAGTTCCTTGGTAGCTCAGATTTTAAAAGAAAAACTAATTAGCCAGCCTTCCTTGACCTCTTGTCCATTCCCTGACCCACAGGAAGGTCATGGTTGTCAGTGTGCCTAATGGTACCTGGGCAGGTGCTCAGGTAAGTCCAGTTGTGTAGAGGCAGCTGAGATTCCCAGGAGAAGATAGCCTTGCATCAAAAGGAAAGAGACTGTTCTCAGTCGACTGACGTTACAGTCAGCTTCAGCGTTATAGTCAGGCTCCTAAAGGGAAGTATGCTATATGGTGATGTGCAAATTCACCTGAATGCAATTTACATGCTCCTCTTAAGATTAATGTGACACTGTGTTTGAAAACATCTGTCACATAGGAGGCACTTAAATATCTGGAGTATATCAAGGCACATCAGGCCTTCTCAGAAACTCTTCAAAGAAATGAAGAAGCTAGTCATAACAAATGATAATGGCCACTCTTAATTGAGCGCCTACTATGGATCACTGTATGAGAGAGACTACAAACACTTGTCCATATCTTGTCTTCCTTTCCTCCATCCCAGACACAGGGGATGCTACATTGCCTGTACACTGGTAGTTAGGAAGGATCATGAGACTAGCCATTTCCATTGAGATACAAGCAGGAGCATTGTTGGTCACGTCTAGAGCCAGTATGCCATTTCTGTGCTTTCTCCTTCACTCAGTAGCAAATACAGCAATCCAGTGGTAGAACTCCAGAATGGAAACAGCATGCAAACTGGGGCCCCCTGAGTTCAGAGTTAGTGTTAGTCACTCAGTCGTGTCCGGCCCTTTGCAGCCGCATGGACTGAAGTTCGCCAGGCTTCTCTGGGATTCTCCAGGCAAGAATACTGGAGAAGGTTGCCATTCTCTTCTCCAGGAGATCTTCCTCAACTAGTGATAGAACCTGCATCTCCTGTCTCCTGCATTGCAGGTGGTTTCTTTATCATCTGAGCCACCAGGGAAGCCCAAGTTGAGCCATTCAAATTTCAGGTTTTGCCTGTTGTGTCAACTAGCAGTTACTTTAGCTGACATACAGCTACTAATTTGGCTTCCCTGATGGCTCAGTTGGTAAAGAAACCACTTGCAGTGCAGGAGACCCACGTTCAATCCCTAGGTCAGAAATATCCCTTGGAGAAGAGCATGGCAAACCACTCCATTATTCTTGCTTAGAGAATCCCATGGACAGAGGAGCCTGGTGGGCTACACCTCATGGGGTCTCAAGAAGCGGGACATGACTGAGTGCCTGACACTAACCAACAAATGTGTTGTTAGAGTTAGTTATGTATTGTAACTGCAATGATAATAGTGCATGCAGTCTTCTTGAAAAACCTTTTAAAACTTCAGACAAATCACATTGTCCCCTCTACAAAGTGTCTTGAAAATCCAGCCCCATCTTCAGAAATAACCACGACTAAAGGTCTGGTGTAAGTAATTTTGAAGCTGATTCTAGACTCTCACACATAATTGTCTGTGAGTCTGAGTTGTGGGGATTGATTATGACCACTATATGGCAGTGGCATGTGACACGCTATATGTGGGCAGTATTTTGACAGGATGGCATGTGACGGGAAGTCCCTCACAGCAAGAGATCTTGCAGAGATGATGGGAAAAGCTCAAAACTCAGAAGGGCAAGACACAAGGGAAGTCCCAGAGGAAAGGGAATCGGAGAGTGATGTAACCTTCTAGCACAGTGAGGAAACTCTGTCAGAGAGCTCCGAAAGGCAGTAGTGGCTTGAAGTCTTAGGGTTCCAGGTTAAAATTATCCCATCTATGCCAGTTACTATTATCTATGCCCAGCAGGTTTGGGGTACAGTTTTTCAGAGTATGCCAAGAAAGCAGGTTGTAAACGGTGAAAATCAGTTTATTTGTACTACATTTAAAGTAATTAGATGCTCAAAAATTTGAGCTTGTTGAGGAATATTTTAGTGAAGGCCTCCATCTCATACTTCTCTAAACATTCTGTAGCACACTCCACTCCCAGGCCAAACCTTAACTTGCCTTCATACTGTGTCTGATGAGTCATTTTCTCTTAAATACCACCACAGTTCCCCCAGGACTTGAGTGATACTGGCTAAGCTTGCCATTCTATGAGGAGCTGTGTCTGGCCACCATCTTGTTCTTTCACAGCTGCTGCTAAGTCACTTCAGTCGTGTCCTATTCTGTGTGACCCCATAGACGGCAGCCCACCAGGCTCCCCCATCCCTGGGATTCTCCAGGCAAAAACAGTGGAATGGGTTGCCATTTCCTTCTCCAATGCATGAAAGTGAAAAGTGAAAGGGAAGTCGCTCAGTCGTGTTCGACTCTTAGTGACCGCATGGACTGCAGCCTTCCAGGCTCCTCTGTCCGTGGCATTTTCCAGGCAAGAGTACTGGAGTGGGGTGCCATTGCCTTCTCCGTCTTTCACAGCATTGATCTGATTTTCCTGCAAAATGGGACTTTTTACAGTTACCCATGGGATAAAATGGTTTGTCTTTGTTGGCCGTGTAAGTATCAGGCACCTCTTCTACAGATGTTTGCAGAAATATACTTGTGTCATTGCTCCTGTTTGTGTTTATGGCCATGTTGACATGTATTGGGGGTCAACTAAAGTTGATCCAACCAGATCATATGATCTGTAAGTCATTTTCTGACCTTCAACTGAGTGCCAAGGCCCACGGTGGCCACCAGGACCACAGAGTATGATGTGTGAACTCTGACTTGAGCAACTCATGATTTAATAGGTCTGGTCACATACACTTCATGGGGTTCTCGAGGCAAGAATACTGTCATGGATCGCCATTTCCTCCTTCAGTGGACCACCTTTTGTCAGAACTCTTCACTGTGATCTGTCCATCCTGGGTGGCCCTGCATGGCGTGGCTCATAGCTTCATTGAGTTACGCAAGGCTCTTTGCCTTGACAAGGCTGTCCCCCACGAAGGGTACCATGATGCTGGGAAAGACTGAAGACAAAAGGAGAAGGAGGCTGCAGAGGATGAGATGGTTAGATAGCATCACCGAACCAATGGGCATGAATTTGACCAAACTCTGCGAGATAGTGGAGGACAGAGTAGCCTGGTGTGCTGCAGTCCATGGGGTTGCAAGGAGTCGGACACAACTTTGCAACTGAATAACAATAAATGGCCACATAACAAAGTTCTTTCTTTATGCTCTAGAAGTGCCAAGGCATATAGACAACAAAAATAGATAATTACAAATATGTTTTGTTTTTGAGTGAGAATATTTAGTCAGACTTAGGCTTAAAGGAGATAGCAAAGGGCATGGATATGATCAGGGACTCTGAATCCAGCCAGCCTGGATTTCAATCCTGACTCTGCCACTTGCTGGCTGTGTGATCTTGTGTACGCTTTTGACCTCTCTGTGCCTCAGGTTCCTTATCTGTAATCCATGGGTAGCAATAGAACCTAACTCATGGGGCAGTTATGAGGACAAAACCAGGTAATATCTGTAAAGCACATTCAACTGCACCTGGCACATAGTAAATGCCAAGTTAATGTTTATTAAATCAGCAGATTCTGACCTCACCAGACACTGCTGTGTAGCCTCAGGATTCTGTCATTCAGGTCGATAAACAGAACTTGGAGAGTCTGTAAGACAAGGCTGAAACTTGTGCTCCACTGAGCTGTGGTGAACTTGAAACACTTAGCCCCCTGCAAAGCATACTGTATGGGTATCCTTATCCTTGACAGAGGCCTGGAAGCCCTCGGATCCTCCCATGCTCCAGAGTGTGCTATTGCACCTCTTGACTGTTCTTACTGTTTCTGCAACCACCCAGCGGTCAATTCTGGTGAAGTCCCTTAACTTCCTGAATGTAGTCCATGACTATACCAGCTTACTGTGGGATGCATTAATATACCATAATAACAATGGTAACTGCTTACCAGTATACGGCAAGTTATACAGTAGATCACAGGGATGATCTCATTTGCTAAAACAAGCAACAGGGCACAATAGACTTGAGATTCTGGCTTTTAATTGAGCCTGAGCCAAATACATACTTTGGGAGCTCTATTCCTGGAGCTTCTGACAGAAAACATGGATGCCCTCCCTTCCCATGTCGTAAGCCTCCAATAGCTAAACTGCACGGTATAACTTGTATTTTCACTCTCCCAGTCACCTCTGCTGCCATTTCAAATCACAGAGGTCACAGTAATGATTTGAAACCAGATGACTGGTATTTTTTATCCTCTTTTCATTTCGATAAATAAGTATGACTAGATCAACATCCGGACATGTGCTGCTCATCCCCAAACACTCATTTATACCTTTTCCACCACCCTCTCATGGACATGTGCTTTTGGTGACCATCAAACACATCCTGCTGCTATAGCAGAGGTAACTGGGAGCCTTGGCCCAAGTGGAAAATTCACATCAAGAGGAATACTCATTATTTGCAATCACTTCTAATTAATTCCATCATGTATGTGCTCTTCGGAGCCAAGCTCTGGGTTTTCCCATGTCTGCTTCCCTGGTACTTGAAGATGCATGTTGCTTTCCAGCACTGGTGGTCAGTAGCCCAGGGTAGACAAAATAACCCCGTGCCTGCAAAGACAGTTCCCTATAGGGAAGGAGTGCCAGCAAGAAGAGCCAGACAGGCAGCTTCCTGAGAGGCTCTCAGAAAAACAGCCGTTGTAGGGGCTGCTTCTGTTATAGGGACCCCAAACAAGTTGCTTGATAATTAGTTGTGAATACATTAAAACTACCATTACTTAAAATTGCCCAGCACCTCAAGAAACTTTGCAGGCCTCACCTTGGGACTTAATTCCTGAATCATGTCAAGAGCTGCTACACCTCCAGGCACATTGGAGGTAGCCAATCAACTGTGACTCAATTTCCTGGGAGATGTCAGGCTGGTGGAGGAGCTGAAGGAATCAAGGGCACGGTAGTGGGTTTGTCCACAAATGTTTTTTCACTTATATAACATAATGGAAACTGCCCCTTTCCATCTGGCCTGCCACCTTTCCTTTTAGATGTATGTGATGTTGAACCTGACAAGGCCCTGAGTGATTGTATCAGGAAGGAAAGGCTAGGTTATTCTGGTGCTCCATGATTGACCCTCTATGACATTTCTGATCTAAACTTCAGATAGTCTTCTGCTCAATCCTGATACATGTATATCAATACCAATGTACCAGTGTATAACCATATATTGGTACATAGCAGTGTACCAAGTTATACTGATATAAACCCAAATGTACAATAATTGATGAATAGATAGTATATGTATCTATGCAGGGCTTCCCTGATAGCTCAGTTGCTCAATGACATATTATTCAAATATTAAAAAGGACTGAAATAAAAACCTAAGGGGAAAAAAAAAGAAGGAAGTACTGATACTTGTTCCAACCTGAACCAAACTTTAACTCTTTGAATGGGGGTGGATTCCAGAGAATGGCTTTCTTTCTAGAGATTAATGTGGTGGGTAATTTCTAGCTAGTGATTTTCTAGAGGTGGTTTCAGATGCTGGGTATGGCTTGGAAGTAGATGTATATATACACTCACACACACGTGAAAGGTTCTCTCTAGTTGAACTTACTGACACATAACCTAGAGGAGGGATAGAACATTTTAAAAGGACAACTTTTGGAAGGATATGGAGAAAGTGCAACCCATTGCCTTAGTTCTTTGCTTGTCTCTGATAATAGCTGCAACTTAGCTACAGCCTCCAATCCATGACAGGGCAACAGAATTCCCAGTGATCTTGCTGTTCAGGCTGAAGGGACATAGCAAAAGGGCAAGTAATCCAAAGGCCCATGCGAGGCATCTGCTGATTGGTTGTGCGCTTCAGTGTCAAGTGTAACATCAGCACCCCAAATGTGTGGGTCTCTGGCACCCATCAATTTTGCTCACTTCCCTGAACAAGCACCAGCAGACAGAAGGGGAGGTCAGCCTTGGATCAACACTCTAGGATGATAACACCTGTGTGGGGTATGGTGGGGGGTGATAGTTGAAGTTCTAAGCTCACTGACCTGCTTCAGGAATTCAAATCCTCTGTTCAGTTCAATGCTGCAAGACGCAAGTTCATTTTTGAGGAGAAATTGGAAGAAAGGAAAACTCCACAATCCATGTCAAATCCTAAGGTTTGAACACGTGGTTGTAATTGGTTCGGAGGCTGTTCTTTAAGCTGAGATAGGAGCGTGGGAGGCTCTGGTTTGCACAGTCAGGCAGGGACATGTCTTTGTGTACCAGCTGACTTTCACACATATTCTGGTCAATATGCCATGGACTTTGCGTAGACCCCATCTGTGGGCACAAATAACTTCACAAAGTGAGAACAAAGCCAGTGGCCTCTGCAGAAACCAAAGCTACAAGTGAAGCCTCAAGAGGTATAACTAGGCTACTGTTCTCTGAGCCCTTCCTCTGAGCCAGGCCCTTGGTTAGGCACATTGGGCAGGAGGATGAGAGGAAGGAAAATCAAGGCAGCAATGTAATCAGGAGCCAGGAACACAGGCCTAGGGAACCTCCATTCCCCAGAGCCCGTGACATGTCAATGAGGTCACTGGTTAATGACCTCTACCCAGGGAGAATTGGATCGGCTTTGTGTCTCCTCTCCTTCTCCCACCCGCACCAGTACCTGAGCCTCCACACTCATCCACCCACTAAGGTCCCCCAGTTCTAAGTCAGAGATGTCTCGACCCCACTTTCTCCCATGGCCATAGTCTGAATTCAGGCCCTCATTCATTCTGGTCTTCTAACTGCTCTCTACTCCCAGGACCTCAAATCTGTCCTCCACATTGCTGATGAGGAACTATCTAGAAGCACTGACAGGACCACCGAGATAGGCTCTGGGCTTTCTGTAGGTCAGGGGAGGAAGTCTCCAGTTCAAAAGCAGCCCACATCAGCAGCTTTGGAGAACGACTCTGGGGATCCACAGCACAGCCTAAGGGGTAGAACAACAGGCACAGAGCTGGCTGCCACTCCCGATGGAAGTGGGCAGTCAAGAACTGGGCCACCCAGAAATGTGGACCTTACACCTCCTCTGCCCTCTATGAAAATGCCCTGTGCTTCCCTCCTGACTCTTAAAAATAGTCTTTGCACTTCATGTAGCACCTTTCATGGGAAGATTTCACAAAAGAAGCTCAAAGCAATCTGCTCACAGACCTGGTTCACAGGCTTCCCTTCCCTAGCAGTGTCTGAGGGCAGGAGGAGAAGACAGGGGAGCAGGGCCCTGGCACTTCCTTGGGAAACTCTTCTGCTTGGGAATTCCTTCCTGGCCCTCTGAAATCTAAAGTAGAATCCCATTTAATAGGAAGAATATAAACAAATATCACTGTGTGTTTGAGCATGAGACAGTGAAGGAGGGGAGCAAAGAAAGGTAGGAAACAGAAGGACTGAATGGTTAACAGTGTTACCTCCTCTGGGGAGGAGGATGGGGGTGGGCTGTGTGGAATCATTGCTCCTTTCACTTCTGGGCTGTATGATTTTTCTTTTTGCAAGAAAGTATATGTGTTGCTGGGGAAATATATTAAACAATCTATCTGTAATGTAAAGTATCTTGAATATTGCTGAAAAAGGTAATGAAGCATTTTGGTAGGGCAGTGATCCAGTACCATGCAAATACTGAACCACGAAAATATTAAATAAGTAATGAGCATTTATATTGAATATAAATATACATGAATATTACCCTTGCTTCTTCAAAACAAGGTTTAGATGCTGTTTTTCTAGGACTTAAAGACATGAAAAGGTAAATATTTTTAGTGTTAGGTTATCAATAGAAGGTATTCATATCTTGCTTGTAGTGGTAGTTACACAGCTTAATGCTTTTGTCAAAACTTAGCAGTGTACACTGAAAATAGTGAATTTTACTCCATGTAACTTATGCCCCCGCCCCAAATAAGTAAAACAATGTTATCATTAGAGGATGGTTGGCAGTCCACAGGTAAGTTCGCCGGCTAATTGCAGATTTTCTCCATATAAGACTGTTTATCAGCTTAAATACAGTGTTTCATGTAATCACCTCAATGAGCCTGACACCATCATTAATTTATTTACAGATAAAATAATAGATGCTCTGAGACGTAATGTGTGCAATGGCATAGCTGGTAAGCAGCTGGTCTGGAACGGGAACCCAGCTCTCACACCATACACCTGCACCGCCCTACACACAACAGTCCAGAGGGTCCTTTGGAGATGCCATATTCCTTCCTGATGGACACCCTTGTCCTCTCCAGGGAGAATCCGGGCTGAACTCATTTAAGGTCTCTGTTCACCCATGTGTGTGGGTCCACCTTCATGTCTGAGTGATGCCAAGGCCACCAAAGGCATCAGCCTCACACTCCCTGCCCACGTTCCCACCCACTTCTCCGAGAGCAGCCTCAGTGGATGATGCCCCAGTGTCCACCTGGTCAAGTTCTGAATAACCATCTGCCCACAGATGGACCCACTCCATTGGAAGAGCAAAATTAGAAGCGGTTGATCTAACTAGCATGGCCCAGCCTCTATTACTCCATTTTCACCAAAGAATTCATCCCTGGTGCACCCTTTAATCTTCAGGATCAAGCTCAGCCCCAGTGCCAGGAACCTCTTTGTGGGAATGAACCTCATTCGGGGCAACTCAGGACACAGGAGTGACATGTCCAATCATGATTTGCTTGCTCGTGTACAGGCTCAAGCAAGTCCAGAATTCAACATGTGGAAGGAGGAAAGCACATTCATGCCAGGAACAAGCAAGGACAGTGTGGAAAATCTATGGCGTGGGGGGGGCGGTGGATGAGGACAGGAGGCCCCTGGCCACCAGAACTTCCTCCCCTGGCTTTTAGTCACCTGATGCTCAGATACAAAACCAAACAGAAGATTGGGAGGGGGCAGTGAAGTGAGACTGCACACCTGCCAGGAGCTAGAAAGGGGAGCAGGTACTGGGGGTGGGAACAGGGGTTGGTGAGGGCAGAATTTGGAGAAGAGCGAAGGACCCCAGGAAGGGCACAATCTTGGGAGAAGGCCCAGGCCTCTTGGGAAGGGCATGAGAGAGGAAGGGCTTGGCCTGGGGAGGGACGAGGGGTTCTGGCCAGTGGGCTATGGATTTCTGAAGAAAAGCACTGGGTTTCTCCAGTGTCTGGAGAAACCTGCAGAGTGTGGGGACAGAAGAGGATGCAGGGCTGTGATGGGGAGTAGGGGCAATAAGCAGATTTCAGAGATGGGGAGAGGGCCTCGAGCCTTGGAGGAGGAGAGAGTGCTTCAAGGAAGAGAGGGGGTCCAGGGAGAAGGCTCAGGATCAGAGTATCAGGATGAAGCCACAGGATCTTGGGAAGTTCACCGAGTCCTGGGGATTTCCAAGAGGACTCTGGGGGTCTGGGGAGGTCAGCGGGGTCCAGAGAAGGGATGCTGAGCTAAAGAGAGGGTGCTAGGGTCCTGGGAAGGGGTGCGGAGTCCAGGGGAGGAGCATGTGAGGTAAGAGCTGGGGCTTGGGATTGGGTGACAGGCAAGGAATCTGGGGAAGGCTGCCAGGTCCAGGTAAGGAATTCAGAACCAAAGGATGGGTAGGTGGTCTCTGAAGAAGCGCGGGATTGGAAATGAGAGCACCAAGAGTACAGGGAGTGGTGCAGGACTGGGAGAGGGCTTGGGGTCCAAGGAAGCAACCCAGAATCCATAGGAAAAGTGCAGGGTCCTGGGAAGAGAAGTGGATTCTGGGGACGAACTTGGGGTCATGGGGCTGAGGCAGCACTTTACCTGCTTCAGAAGGGGTCATTGTCCAGGTCCCGGCAAATGTACCACAGGATCACATAGAAGATGAACAGGATAGCGAAGAGGAACAGAGCCACGAAGAAGCCCTTGGCCACCGGGGAGACCAGGCCTGCATGGTCCCCCGAGGGGGAGCCACGGGGTCCTGAATGAGGGACAGCGACGAGAGCAGCTGGGGCTGCCACCTGCACCCATGGAGAGACACCCTGACAGGGAGGAAACTTCTGCAGTCCAGCATCCCTGGGGCAACTGCATGCTTGGGGCCGAGGGCTTGCCCAGTCAGGCAGAGACACCGGGTCCCCTGGACCTCAGCCCGTGACTCCTTCCGTGTGGTGCAGCTGGGAGGCTCTGCCCTTGGCTGGTGGGAGTCAAAGGAGCTCAAGGCTGAGGGAGAACTATTAGGCACTGCAGGGCACCTCCAAGAGTAGACCCGGGGTTTCCTTGAGGACAGAGAATGGGGTCACGTGTGGAGGTCTCCCCTATGTTCCCCAGTGTGTCCCTAAAAGACGATCCCACTCATCTCTCTGGCACTTGGGGAAAGGACAGATTGGGGAGGTCAACGCTAGTCCCAGCCCATCCCAGCCCATGTCCAACATTACACACTGACATTTTCCTGCCCACAGTGACTGGTTCCAGGGCTGTCACCGTCCTTTGCTGGATCTTTAAGGAAAAGTGAAAATTGCTCAGTCGTGTCCAACTCTCTGCCAGTCTCCTCTGTCCATGGAAATCTTGAGGCACCACTGGAATGGGTTGCCATTCCCTTCTCCAGGGGATTTTCCTGATCCCAGAATCAAACCCGGGTCTCCTGCTCTGCAGGTGCTTTATCATGATCCTGAGACACCAGTGAATCTCTAGTCTACAAGAAGGGAGGTGCCAAAAGTAGCAACGAAGGGCCAGAGCTGCTCGAACAACTCCCAAGCCTTCTCAAGGACCACCAGGGTGCGTCCACCTGTGCCTGGGGTGAGCCAAGGCCCACTCTGGCTACTTTGTCTCCATTGCCGCCCACCCTCCCTGCCCCCACCCCAACTCCTTCCCTCCTCTGCAGCCCCTGGTTTTGGACCAGCAGCACCCCATCACCCAAGTGCAGAGAAGAGAGGTGAGATCTCAGCCTCCACCCAGCTATACAGAGATCTCCATATTAACGAGATCCTCAGAAGGGGGAGGGGCTTCCCTGGTGGCTCAGATGGTAAAAAAAAAAACAAAAAAACGAAAAATCTGCCTGCAATGGGAGAGACCCAGTTTCGATCCCTGACTCGGGAAGATCCCCTAGAGACGAGAATGACAACTCTAGAGTTTCACGGACACTGGAGACCGGTGGCTTCCATGGGGTTGCAAGGAGTCAGACACGACTGAGACTGACACTTTCACTTTCAGGAGGGGGATGGAGCAAGTCACCACGTGTTCAATGTCCCTTGTGCTGTGGTCCTCTGCCTTGTATAGTCTGTGAATGCATGCAGGGTCACTGTGTCTTCCATAGTCAGGAATGGCTTCCCCAGTGGCTCCTGCCTGCCAGCTGAGTCGCTTCAGTACTGTCCTGTGTTGGCAAGCGGGTTCTTTAACCCCTACCGCCACCTAGTGGTAAATAATTCGCCTACAGTGCAGGAGCTGCAAGACACGTGGGTTGGATCCCTGGGTCGGGAAAATTCCTTGCGGGAGGAAATGGCAACCCACTCCAGCATTCCTGCCTGGGAAATTCCATGGACAGAGGAGCCTGGTGGGCTACAGTCCATGAACGACTTAGCATGACACACAATCAGAAGTAATCGAGCCGGATTTATTCAGTGGAGACTTTCTAGAAACTCCAGTTAGTTACTCACCTAGCAAGAGTTGTTTTCAGTTCCTTAGGAGCGTGATTTTATTCTTTCTTGAGAAGAAATTTGTTCATGACTGAAGAGCAAGGACCACGGAGAAAAAAAAATGGATCTTAATGGTTTAAAGGAAAACAGAAGTTAGGACTTCTCTTCCCAGCCCCCAGCCCATCTCCAAACCTCTGTTCTTAGCTTTCTCCTACTCTCCAGGTAGTTTCTCAGGTGGAGACAGGCAATAAATAGTGATTTCTGTGCTCTGCCATCAACTCTGGAGTGTAGCCTGTTCTAGTGGGAGGGAGAAGTAGCACTTTGCTGATAGGGTTGTCAGAAAACGTGATTGTCAGATTTGCAAGCACTGGCTGCACAGGCCAGATCACCTTTCCCTCCCTCTGCTGCCACCATGGCATTTACCAGCCACCGTCAAGAGAGCATTGCTGGTGGAAGGAATGTGGCCAGCTGCAGTTTGAGTGAGATCCTTCATGCTCAGTCACTCAGTTGTGACTGCCTCTGCGAACCCATGGACTGCAGCCCGCCAGGCTCTTCTGTCCATGGGATTTCCCATGCAAGAGTACTAGAGTGGCTTGTCATTTCCTCCTGCAGAGGCTCTTCCCAACCTAGGGATCAAACCTTCATCTCCTGTATTGCAGGCAGATTCTTTTTGCTGAGCCACATTGTGAAATATCTCTGAATGGGAGTATCTCTGAACAGGCTTAGCTAGGAAAGTCACTTCGTGTACCACTAACCCACAAGTGTTAAGTGCAGTCCTATGTGAGAAGTCCCAATAGGGTCATTCTGTGGCCAGAACAGAAGGTTGTGGTGCAGGGCAAGACAAAAGGAACACACAAATGCAGATTCTGGTGGGGGCTCGGTGACTGATATCAATGAATGAAGCTGCCCAGCTGCAGGAGAAACAGCGGCCTGGCACAGGGCCAAGTGTTGTCAGTGTTTCCCCTCTTTTTTAAATAGAGCTGTAAATCCAGATTTTGATGTGCTCTCTCCGAATTTTAAATGGTTGGAAACAATTGTGGAAATGCTAAAAGCATCCTTTCTCTCATACTGACATGTCTCACAGCCCTGTTCTCTTACAGAGGCTTCTCATGTTCTGTTGTTTAGCTTTTGTGGTCGATATTGCACTTTTCATTTGCTTCATTTTCTCTTCTTTAGTTTGTCAGGGTAGATTTTGGGAACAGAAGACAGCAGCCTACACTTCACCACCATCTTGAGAACTACAGGTAAAGCACTTATACCAGTTTTCCCCCATAAATGAATATGGTATACTGCAAGAGACTTTTTGTTTGAGACTATTTGAGATTTTTTTTTTTTTTTTTACCCACATCTATCTACAAATTTGTGTTGTAGCCTCTATTAAGATTTTATATATTTCATTGGGCTTCCTAGGTAATTTTTGGAGTTGTGCTGTGAATGGGGCATTTTTAAATTACATCTTCTAAATTGTGCTTTGTGTGTTTGGTATGGCTCTTGGTTTGCTGGAGTAATCTTCCATACAAAGTTTTTTTTTTTTTTTTTCGTCTCTCATTAATTTGACTATTCCATGTATCGATTTCTTTGAATTCCCTAAGTAGATGACCATAATGTCACAAAATATTATCTTTTTCAATATTCATACTTCTTATTTCCTTTGATATGCACAGTTCTAACTCTGTGTTCCAGTGAATTTTTGCATTGTATAAGGGAGAGCATGCATCTTTGACATGTTCCTGTCTTTAATGGGAATGCATCGAACTTTTCACATTGAAGTATGTTTGCTGTAGATATTAGGAGATGGAAGATCCTTTCTAATCTGAAATTGTTAAAAGTCATATTCATGTTGAATTGATTTCAGAGGCTTTTTCCACATCCAGTGACATGCTTCAATGATTTCCCTAACTTGTTACTGTGGATAATTATGATTGAGCTCTTTTCTAGTTTGAATCATATTTTCATTCTTTAGCCATAACCTGTCTGTTCATGTAATTCACTGCTGTATTGAATATGCTTTTAGTTTGCTTAGCATATTTGCTACTGTGTGGGTGAACTTTGCTCAAGTGTTCTTTTCATGGTGGGAGTGGGGTACTCATCTGGTTTTATAGTCAAGGAGAGCTGGTTGGAAATTCAGTTAAATAATTTCCCCTTTTTTTTATGTGTACTTTAGAAAAGTTTACATAAGATGGTGATTAGTTCTCCGTGACCACTGGTAGAAATGACTACCCAAAATGCCTGTTTTGGAACATTTGAAGGTAGCTTGGGTGTTGACTACAGGTAAAGTTTGTATTGTTTCAAGTTTTCTATCTCTGTATGGACTGATTTGGTCTTTTTTAAAAAGCAATTGTCCATTTCACCCAGAATGTCAAGTTTACTGCATGATATTTATAATAAAACTTTATTATTATAACAGATGCTGTAAAACACATATAGCAGTAGAGAATGGTATAAAGGACCCAATATACTTGGCAGCCAGCATCAATCATCTTCAGTACATAGCCGCTCTGGTTCCAATGTACCCTAACCTTCCCCACATCTCTGCCAATGGACTAATGTGAAGGTAGTCCAAGACATCAGGATGTTTCATCTCTAAGTATGTCAGTATGCATTTCTAAAAGACAAGGGTTATTTTATAAAACATAAACCCAAAACAATGATCACTCCTAAAAATTTAAATGTTTCAACAAGAGCAAATATCTAGTAATTGTTCACATTTTTCTTATACAGTAATCTTTTTTTTAGTTTGTTTGGATACAAATATGGTCTATATTGTGATTTTTATGTTCCTTAAGTCTTTTTAATCAATAGGTTTCCCCTGCATCATCTTTTTTCTTTTGTTTTGCAAACAAACAAACAAAACAAACAAAAAACAAAGAAAAGTGTTTGTTGTGAAAAAGAGCAAGTTTTGTATTTTTCAAGTTTTCCATAATATAGATTATGTTGGATGAAACAGTTCGATGTCATTTAACACATTTCGCCCTTCAACAGTTCTTTAAATTGCTAGTTACAGGTAGAAGCTTGACTAACTTATTTATTTAAAAGACTGCTACCTAGGTGACGCCATGTACCTCCACTAAGAACATAATGTTTTCTTCTCCTTTGTGCTGAGTTGGCAGTCATTGATGATCCTCACCTTCGTTTACCCATTGGGGGTTGCAGAGGGGTTATTTTCATTTTTTTGTAATTAAATTTATTTATTTTAATTGGAGGTTAATTATTTTACAGTATTGTATTGGTTTTGCCATACATCAACATGAATCTGCCACAGGTGTACATGTGTTCCCAATGCTGAACTCTCCTCCCACCTCCCTCCCCCTACCATCCCTCTGGGTCATCCTAGTGCACCAGCCCCAAGCATCCTGTATCCTGCCTCAAAACTGGACTGGCGATATATTTCTTATATGATATTATACATGTTTCAATGCCTTTCTCCCAAATCATCCCAACCTCTCCCTCTCCCAGCAGTCCAAAAGACTGTTCTATACATCTGTGTCTCTTTTGATGTATCACATACAGGGTTATCTTTCAGTTCAGTTCAGTTCAGTCACTCAGCCGTGTCCAACTCTGTGACCCCATGAATAGCAGCACGCCAGGCCTCCCTGTCCATCACCAACTCCCGGAATTCACTCACACTCACGTCCATCGAGTCAGTGATGCCATCCAGCCATCTCATCCTCTGTCATTCCGTTCTCCTCCTGCCACCAATCCCTCCCAGCATCAGAGTCTTTTCCGATGAGTCAACTCTTCCCATGAGGTGGCCAAAGTACTGGAGTTTCAGCTTTAGCCTCATTCCTTCCAAAGAAATCCCAGGGCTGATCTTCAGAATGGACTGGTTGGATCTCCTTGCAGTCCAAGGGACTCTCAAGAGTCTTCTCCAACACCACAGTACAAAAGCATCAGTTCTTCAGTGCTCAGCTTTCTTCACAGCCCAACTCTCACATCCATACATGACCACAGGAAAAACCATAGCCTTGACTAGATGGACCTTCTAAATTCCATATATATGCGTTAGTATACTGTATTGGTGTTTTTTGTTCTGGCTTACTTCACTCTGTATAATAGGCTCCAGTTCATCCACCTCATTAGAACTGACTCAAATGTATTCTTTTTCATGGCTGAGTAATACTGCATTGTGTATACGAACCACAGCTTTCTTATCCACTCATCTGCTGATGGACATCTAGGTTGCTTCCATGTCCTGGCTATTATAAACAGTGCTACAATGAACATTGGGGTACACCTGTCTCTTTCAATTCTGGTTTCCTCAGTGTCTATGCCCAGCAGTGGGATTTTTGGGTCATAAGGGAGTTCTATTTCCAGGTTTTAAGGACTCTCCACACTGTTCTCCATAGTGGCTGTACTAGTTTGCATTCCCACCAACAGTGTAAGAGGGTTCCCTTTTCTCCACACCCTCTCCAGCATTTATTGCTTGTAGACTTTTGGATTGCAGCTATTCTGACTGGTGTGAAATGGTACCTCATTGTGGTTTTGATTTGCACTTAATTTGCAAATTCTCTCATTCAGTTTTAGTTTATTACCTAAAGTACTTTCATATGGAGAAACGTTTCCTTGTTCACCATTTGCTTATCTTGAGGGAATCATATAACATATTAGCTGTGTTTTTACATCATTTCAATATGTTTGGCATCTATAGTTTATACAGTTTTAATTTATATTGTTTACGTGTTATATTTTTTCCTTTGGTATCTTGTCATATTTTTAAAAAACGCCTTTTTCATAAATACTTTCAAGTAATTGGCATTTGTTTTTTGGCCTTACTGCTTTCTAACTCATTATTTCTACACTTACCATCATTATTTCTTACCTTCTATGCCTTAAGGTTTCCTAAGATGTTCATTACCTAGCTTCTTGAATTCCTTGGGGGATTTAAATAGCTCTTGTTTTCTAACACATCTATTTCAGGATATATATTTCCTTTTGGGTACCATTTTGGCTCTTTTGCACAAGCCATGCTATTTAACTCTATGTATATTGCTTGAATTATTTTTATACATTGACTACATCACTCTGTTGCTTATGCTATTAAAAAATTTCAATATATGCCCCCAAAAGAGCGAGTGTAAAATTTAGTTTTGAGAAGGCTGTGAAGATGATGATGAAAGATGCATTATTTGTGGAAAGTTTCAGAGCCCAGAGGTATTTTGTTTTATCATGGTTTTTATTAATTACAGAAGAGACAAACATATTTAACTGCTGGAGACAGAGCTGGGTTTATGCCAGGAATGCAAAGGAGTTTACGAGAAGATCAGTCACTATAATTGGCTGCATGTAACAGTCAAGGATTATCCAGGAAAATAGAAATGACTGTAAATACTTAACATGGAGAGAACGTAATGCAAGGGGTTGGTTACAAAAGTGGTAGGAAGCCAAGCAGGAAAGAATTGGGAAACCCAATTATTAGCAACACGAGGAAATCACTCACCTCCAGGATGGAAGGACAAAGAAAGGAGACAGTGTTACTGGCACCTGGGTGTTGGATTCAACAGGATCCAGAGCCATGATGGGCCAATCTCAGGGTTGAATGGCTGGAGCCATGAAGAATATGGAACCACTGAAGGACAAGCCACCTGATGCAGAGGAAGGAGAGAAATCTTTGACTGCTCTGTCTTCCAGGATTCTAATTTCTTGCTGGTGTTTCTGGTGAGCTGAGCCAAAATGGCAGCCAACTGTTGGCTAGTTTGATTGCAGCCTGCTGGATCCGGCCCCTGTATGTAATCTAGAACAGAGCAAGGAAGAATGAGGGATGGGTCTGGGAATGCATAAGCCCAGGAATGCCTCATTAAAATAACAGATTGAGTGAGAAAAATCAGACCTACATTGATACAGAAAAGTATTAATAAAGAATCAACATCCAGTCGTCATAAAAAGAAGGGTTAGTCCAAAGTATTCAACTGGGGTAATGAGTTTTAATCAACATCCAGTCGTCATAAAAAGAAGTGTTAGTCCAAAGTATTCAACTGGGGTAATGAGTTTTGGGGAGGAAGACCAGAGAGACAAAGTACCATTCTTATCACATGGTATCAAGGGTACATAGTATCAACATGATTTATCACCATTGATATTTACCTTGATCACCTAGCTGATGTAGTATTTGTCATGTTTTCTCCTCGCTTGAGCTCAGGTGCAGAAATAAGGAGGAAAGGAAGATAGCACTTGGATCATGTCCTAAATAACCAGCCATAAATCACTGCTAACTGTGGCTAACTTGTCACACAGATTCAGTTCAGTTCAGTCGCTCACGTCATGTCCGACGATTTGCGACCCCATGAATTGCAGCATGTCAGGCCTCCCTGTCCATCACCAGCTCCCGGAGTTTACCCAAACTCATGTGCATCGAGTCGGTGATGCCCTTCAGCTATCTCATCCTCTGTCATCCCCTTCTCTTCCTGCCCCTAATCCCTCCCAGCATCAGGGTCTTTTCCAATGAGTCAGCTCTTCACATGAGGTGGCCAAAGTATTGGAGTTTCAGCTTCAGCATCAGTCCTTCCAATGAACACCCAGGACTGATCTCCTTCTGGATGGACTGGTTTGGAACTCCTTGCAGTCCAAGGGACTCTCAAGAGTCTTCTCCAACACCACAGTTCAAAAGCATCAATACTTCGGCGCTCTGCCTTCTTCACAGTCCAACACTCACATCCATACATGACCACAGGAAAGACCATAGCCTTGACTAGATGGACCATTGTTGGCAAAGAAATGTCTCTGCTTTTGAATATGCTATCTAGGTTGGTCATAACTTTTCTTCCAAGGAGTAAGTGTCTTTCAATTTCATGGCTGCAGTCACCATCTGCAGTGATTTGGAAGCCCCCAAAATAAAGTCTGACACTGTTCCCACTGTTTCCCCATCTATTTCCCATGAAGTGATGGGACCAGATGCCATGATCTTCGTTTTCTGAATGTTGAGTTTTAAGCCAACTTATTCACTCTCGACTTTCACCTTCATCGAGAGGCTTTTTAGTTCCTCTTCGCTTTCTGCCATAAGGGTGGTGTTTTCTGCATATTTGAGGTTATTGATATTTCCACCAGCAATCTTGATTCCAACCTGTTCTTCTTCCAGGCCAGCGTTCTCATGATGTACTCTGCATATAAGTTAAATACGCAGGGTGACAGTATACAGTCTTGACATACTCTTTTTGCTATTTGGCACCAGTCTGTCGTTCCATTTCCAGTTCTAACTGTTGCTTCCTGACCTGCATACAAATATCTCAAGAGGCAGATCAGGTGGTCTGGTATTCCCATCTCTTTCAGGATTTTCCACAGTATATTGTGATCCACACAATAAAAGGCTTGGCATAGTCAATAAAGCAAAAATAGATGTTTTTTCTGGAACTCTCTTGCTTTTTTGATGAGACAGTGGATGTTACCACTTTGGGCTCTGGTTCCTCTGCCTTTTTTAAAAACAGCTTGAACATCACGGTTCACATATTACTAAAGCCTGGCTTGGAGAATTTCGAGCATTTCTTTCGTGGCGTGTGAAATGAGTGCAATTGTGTGGTAGTTTGAGCATTCTTTGGCATTGCCTTTCTTTGGGATTGGAATGAAAACTGACCTTTTCCAGTCCTGTGGCCACTGCTGAGTTTTCCAAATTTGCTGGCATATTGAGTACAACACTTTTACAGCATCATCTTTCAGGATTTGAAATAGCTCCACTGCAATTCCATAAGCTCCACTAGCTTTGTTCATAGTGATGCTTTCTAAGGCCCACTTGACATCACATTCCAGGATGTCTGGCTCTAGGTCAGTAATCACACCATTGTGATTATCTGGGTCGTGAAGATCTTTTTGTACAGTTCTTCTCTGTATTCTTGCCACCTCTTCTTAGTATCTTCTGTTTCTGTTAGGTCCATACCATTTCTGTCCTTTATCGAGCCCATCTTTGCATGACATGTTCCCTTTGGTATCTCTGATTTTCTTCAAGAGATCCCTAGTCTTTCCCATTTTGTTGTTTTCCTCTATTTCTTTGCATTAGATCGCTGAGGAAGGCTTTCTTATCTCTCCTTGCTATTCTTTGGAACTCTGCATTCAGATGCATATATCTTTCCTTTTCTCCTTTGCTTTTTGCTTCTCTTCTTTTCACAACTATTTGTAAGGCCTCCCCAGACAGCCATGTTGCTTTTTAAATTTTATTGTTTCAGGTCAAATTCCATCCAGTGACTGTTCAACTGCTCATGGCCCCAAACCCTGGAAAGCATGAAGTCTTGATGAGGAGCTGAAAACACCAGTTGAGCATCTTCATTCTTCGTTGTGTATTATGGGCTCCCTATCCTATGGTCATGTGCATCATTGTATTTCCATCTGAATTCTGATCGTAGGCCGATTTTATGCTGAGGTATCTATCACCTTACTGTCTTGACCTCTCTGTTGCTAGAAGGGTGGCTTTGCTCAACTAACACTGTCTCAGGTCCTTTTGACTTAAGCAAAAGTGAAACAGAATTACTAAAGACTTGTTTCATACACTCACTTTTCTGTAATAATGTCAGGAAGGCCAGGCCTGGGATTCGGACTGTGAGGGTACTTGTTTCTTGTGCACTGACATTTAACACATACACTATCATGGAACGGTCAGAATGTTTATCTTCTTAGAAGGGTCAAAGTTGTCCGTGTCTTGGATGTGCCAGAGGATATTTTAGGAAAGGACTGGGTTTTATACTTCTGGAAGTCATCAGAATATTGTACTCCTCCAAACCTAAATTGCCTTCCTATTGTGCCTGGTTGGTCATTTCCTCCGAAACGCCACTTTGGTTATCCCAGCACTTGGAGGACACGGGCTCAGCTTGTCATTCTATGAGGAGCTCTTTCTTGACATCTTTTTGTCCTTTCATGGCAGTGATCAGATTTACATGAAAAATGGGATTTTTTAAAGCTACCTATAGCCTAAAATGGTTCTGTCTCTGTTGCTGATATAAGTGTCAGACACCTCTCCTACAGATGTTTGCAGAGGTGTGTTTGTGTCACTGCTCCTTGTTTGTGTTTATGGTTGTGTTGCCCTGTTGCATGTGCTACTGCTAAGGCACTTCAGTTGTGTTGGACTCTGTTCCACCCCATAGACAGCAGCCCACCAGGCTCCCCTGTCCCTGGGATTCTCCAGGCAAGAATACTGGAGTGGGTTGCCATTTCCTTCTCCAATGCATGAAAGTGAAAAGTGAAAGTCAAGTCGCTCAGTTGTGCTTGACTCTTAGCGACCCCATGGACTGCAGCCTACCAGGCTCCTCCACACATGGAATTTTCCAGGCAAGCTTACTGGCGTGGGCTGCCATTGCCTTCTCTTGTTGCATGTACTGGGGGCCAAATAAAGTGGATCCAACCAGACTGCAGGTGCCATGAGTAAGACATTATCTAGCAAACACTTTCTGATCTCCCACTGAGTGCCAAGGACCATGGTGGACACCAAGACCACAGAACATGACCAGTAACCCTTACCCAGAGGAGCTCACAGTCTTGATAGCTTAGTTGCTCCAAATTTTTGACTATTCTTCAGAGTCCTGATACAGTTGGTAATTTCAATTTCTGCTTGAGATTTTGAACTTTCTGAGATTCTATGCATTTTCTTTTTAGAAACATTTAAAATGTGATATCCATTCTCTAATAGTTGTAGTACACATCAGGAGTGAGTTGGGTAGTGTCTGGATTTTGAGGAAGTGTACAATTCCATTTAAGTTCTTGAATTTATCTACCGTAGATAGACTTGTTCTTAGTGTTTCCTTTTTATCTTTCCAACATCTTTAGTGTAGGGATTGTAGACTTGTAGTTATAGTCAGTATTTCATTTTTGATATTAGTCATTTGTCTTCTCTTTTTCGATTTTGTTTATCTGGCTAGTGTTTTATCAACTTTGTTGATCTTTCCAATGAAACAGTTTTTTCCCATGATATTTTTTTTTCTTTATTTTTGATTTCTTTTTTTTTTTTTTTTTTCCTCTCTCGTGTTTCTAGTTTGTTTTCAGATTGCTTTGGGTAAAGTTTTCTCTTCCTTTTCTAAGTTAAGGTAGGAGCACAGATTATTGCTTGAGGTCCTTCTTCTTTCTTAACCTAAACATTAAATGCTATACTTTTCCCTCTTAACACTGATTTAGCTGCATGCCATGAACTGTAATACATTGCACTTTCCTTTTAATTCATTCTATTGCAGTTTCTACTTCCTTGAGGCTCTCTTTGACCTAAGGATGGTTGTTTAATTCCCAAGTGTTCTGAGATTTTCTTCTCCTTCCACATTGCTTGATTCCTATTTTCATTCCTTTCTTGTCAGAGAATATACTCTGAATCATTTACATTTTTTCAATGTCTTTTGAGGGTATAGGATTCTATCTTGGTGGATGTTTCCCATGTACTTGAAATAGATGTGCATTTTGCTGCGGTTGATGCAGTGATACTTAGATCCATAGTGTTTGTGAATCATGCAGGGCCCAGCCTGCCCCTTGGGCAATGGTTCAGTTCTCCATGGTTTTGGTATTCTGCCTATGGTGAAATTCCTACATGCACAGCTTAGGTCGAACTCAGGATTTCCTACAACATGCTGGAATCCCTTCCTCATATTTGCTCTTCTGTACTCTCTGCCCTCACTCTTTGGCTACGAGGAGACTCTCCTTCTGGTCCTCTCACTCTGAGTGGGGGGTATTTAGTTTCCTTACTCTGTCTTGTACTTACCTTGAATGGATTTGCCTAGATCACCAAGTGGTGAGGTCATACAAAAATAGCACAACAGTCACTTCTCCCAAGTTTTTTTTTTTTTTTTTTTTTTTTTTTTTTTTACAGAGAGAAAATAAGCCCTCCCTGAAATTTTAGGTGTCTACCATGCTGTTACTGAGTCTTCCACCATAAGGCTCCAGATCTAGGCCTGGGGTTTTTGCTTCTACCCATGTTATAAATCCCTCAGTATGTTCATGCTATTTTGCTTTACACCAGGGATCAGCAAACATTCCCAGGAAATGGCTAAATTGTAAATATTTTTGTCCTTGTAGGCCATACTTTCCCTGAGATAGACAGATTTTATATTTTATTTGTGTATTATATTCATAATAATTTTGTCTTTAATGTATTCATATTTAATGTTTGTGATTAATTTGGTTACTTATTTAATTGATTTACTTAATATTAAAGGTTTAATTTATTTAATATCTGAGTGTTCATTGGAAGGACTGGTATTGAAGCAGAAACTCCAATATTTTAGCCCCCTGATGATGCGAAGAGCTGACACATTTGAAAAGACCCTGATGTTGGGAAAGATTGAGTCAGGAGGAGAAGGGGACGACAGAGGATGAGATGGTTAGATGTCATCACCGACTCAATGGAAATGAGTTTGGGTAAACTCGGGGGAGTTGGTGATGGACAGGAAGGCCTGGCCTACTGCAGTCCATGGGGTCACAGAGAGTTGGACATGACTGGAGCGAATGAACTGAACTGAAGAGTATAATAGCAATTAGCTTATATTATATTTTTATAGTTAGTCTTTAACTCATGTTCTTTTTTCCTTAGAGGATCATTTTACATCCAGCATACCACGGTCTATGTAGCTGCCATATTTCCTTAAATTTCTCATTGCAGGACAGCTTCTCAGACTTTTTTTTCTCTCTCTCTCTCATGACATTGACAGTTTTGAGGTATCCTGGTTAAGAATATTGTAGGGACTTCCCTCATGGTCCAGTGGTTAGGACTCTCTGCTTCCACGGCATGGGGCGCAGGTTTGACCCCTGGTTGGGGAACTAGGATCCTGCATGCTGAGTGGCCAACATAATTTAAAACATCAAACAAGGTTGTGGCAACCACGAGACCCTCTTTATCCCTCTGGACTTTCCTCTTGAGCTCCACACACTGCAGGACACTCTGGCTGTCCACTGAGTTAAGTTCACAGCTATTTGAATATCATGGTACTTTTCTCACCTTAAGGGGCAATTTCATGGACTCCTACAAGAAAGTGATGGAGTTCTAGTGAATAAATTACAGCCAGTCTCAGTTCAGCACAGCTTCTGCAGACACTGGCATTTACTCACCACAGGAGCAACTGCTAAAAGTCGTTGGGAGACATGGAGTTACCACGTTAGAGATCACTTCTCCAGTTCCCAGAGGGGGAAAAGGGTGTCCTCAAGATCTTACCCTGGAGAGCCAGCTCTCTGTTCAGCCCCTCCGAGTTGGCAGGGGTTGGCAAAAAGGGTTTTGTGGAGGGAGAGTGGGTAAGACCCAGATCCAGATGGAATAGGGGTAGAGTGGCCCTTGTCCTGACCTCTGTAAACCTGGGCTTTGGGTTCAAGCCTAGAGCTGGCGAAATGGCCTGGGAAGCCCATGGTCGGAGCAAAGTGACCTAGAACTGAGGATCCTCTACCTTAAGAATGAAAGTCTCTGTTTATTATCTCTAAGGATATTGCAATATATATGCTCATTTCTTTGGGAAAACTGGATCCTGACCCCTGGGCAGGGAGGCCTTGGCTCTAATCCAGGGCAGGTGGGTCTCTCTCTGAAGCTCTTCATTCAGATAACTGGAACCAAGAGTAATTTATCACTTGGTGAAGGATTAATCAAATGTGTTTCAAGTTCACTTCAAAGACAGTTCAATTGATAAAAATGTACAAGACACTTGAGGGCCATAGACCAGGTGCAAAATTTAGAAGAGGACTTTAGGAGAGCAGAACACTATGGAGGTACTCTTAGACAGTCTTAACCTATGTCTTCTGTTCTGGTACATAGTCCTCTGTCATGTGGTGTTTACTACTCTTGACTGTGTGGTGAGTGAGTAGTGAGTACTACTCACTACTGTGTGGTGGTAACTGTCAAAGCTGGGAAATGGACTCACATTGTTCTCTGTTTGCATGTGGGGAGAGAGGTGACGCTTTCTGAGTAACAAATCTTTGAACCAGGAAAACAACTCTTAACAAGCATGTGTCCTCCAGTCCCATTAGGTATTACTGATGTTCAGTCAGGGAAGGTAAGGGAATTTGAAATTTAAAAAGTCTGACAATGTACAGATGCCAATTTTAAAACACTAAAACAAGCAGGAACTGGGATGACCCAGTGGGATGGTATGGGGAGCGAGGTGGGAGGGGTGTTCAGGATGGGGAACAGGTGCCTACCCTTGGTGGATTCATGTTGATGTATGGCAAAACCAATACAATATTGTAAAGTAATTAGCCTCCAAACAAAATAAATAACTTTATATTAAAAAAAAAAAAAAAAAAAACAAGCACAAAAGGATTCTGATCTGCAGATTGGTTTCCAGAGTGTTATATGGGATGCTACACTGGAGCCAAAACTGACAGTATTAATTATTTATTTTTTTTTTTTTTTTTTTTTTTTTTTTTTTTTCAGATCAGATCAGATCAGTCGCTCAGTCGTGTCCGACTCTTTGTGACCCCATGAACTGCAGCACGCCAGGCCTCCCTATCCATCACCAGCTCCCGGAGGTCACTCAGACTCACATTCATCGAGTCAGGGATGCCATCCAGCCATCTCATCCTCTGTCGTCCCCTTCTCCTCCTGCCCCCAATCCCTCCCAGCATCAGAGTCTTCTCCAATGAGTCAACTCTTCACATGAGGTGGCCAAAATACTGGAGTTTCAGCTTTCTTAAAAAAAAAAAAAAAAAACAAGCACAAAAGGACTCTGATCTGCAGATTCGTTTCCAGAGTGTTATATGGGATGCTACACTGGAGCCAAAACTGACAGTATTAACCATTATGTATCTTTATCTTTCTCACCTATCTTACTTAGCATAATGCCCTCAAGCTCCTTCCAAGTTGTTTCACATGGCATGATTTCCTTCTCTCACATGGCTGTATGTTGAATATATCACATCTTTATCCATTTATCCACTGACAATTAGGTTGTATCGACATTTTGTATATTGTGAACAATGGTGCAATAAATGTAGGAGTTAAAATATCTTTCTGATATCCTATTTTCATTTTCTTTTGAAAATACACTCAGAAGTGGAATTGCTGTACCATATGGTAGCTTCCTTGATTATGTTCTTTGATTCACAGACATTTTCTTTTTTTAATTTGATGAGGTCCAATTTATCTGTCCTTTTTCTTTTTTTTTTTACCTCTCTTTTTGGTGTCATATCCATGAAATCATTACCATCTAAAATATTTCTAGATATATACATAAACACAAGATAGGAAGTACACATATAATTCTCTGTTCTGTCAAACAAGAGGTCCCCAGAACCAATGGCTCTTCAGTACCAATGAGCACAATTAGTGTACAGATCTAGGTTTGTCAACACCATTCGATAATAAAAGGAACAAGGGCTCCATGGAAAAATTCATGATTCTAGAATTGGTTTAGGAAATATGTAAAATGAGCCCGGAACACCTTTGTAGCCTGTGAAAAGAAAAAAAAGTGCTCAAAAAATTTTAAAAAACGAAGCAACATTTCCAAGGGTATGACAAAGTTATTTACAAAGGGAACTGACAGGAAGACATCCCAATGGCCAATCTGAGAACAATTTGAAAATGAAAATATATAAATTTGTATTGGAGTCTAACCCAAAGTGTAATATACCATAATACCATGAGTCCATACTGAGAATAATTAATGATTTGTTAATTACACAAAAGAGGACAGGCAAATCTCCCACAGAGAAAAATTCCAGTTTATGGAGACACTCCCACTTCTAGAAAGTGGAGCATAACTCCCTACCCCTGAAGCATGGACCGTCCATCATGACTTTCTTCCAAAGAGGACAGGATGGAAATGGGGCATAAAACAATCACTTTCTTGCACAGACACCTGAGAAGCACTACCTCAGCCAGATGATCAATGAGAGCATCATCAGTAATCATTTGTGCTAATAGAATATACACTTGATGTGATGTGATGAGAATGGGAATTTTATCAGTAATATTCCTCCCGCAAACTCATAATCAAGACTGCTGCTGCTGCTGCTGCTGCTAAGTCGCTTCAGTTGTGTCTGACTCTGTGCGACACCATAGACGGCAGCCCATCAGGCTCCTCTCGTCCCTGGGATTCTCCAGGCAAGAACACTGGAGTGGGTTGCCATTTCCTTCTCCAATGCAGGAAAGTGGAAAGTGAAAGTGAAGTTGTTCAGTCGTGTCTGACTCTTAGCGACCCCATGGACTGCAGCCTACCAGGCTCCTCCGTCCATGGGATTTTCCAGGCAAGAATACTGGAGTGGGGTGCCATTGCCTTCTCCATACTCCAAGACTAGGCATGAGTAAAATATCAGACAAATCCCAATCAAGGGACATTGTACAAAACATCTACTGAGTACTCCTCAAAACTCAATATCATCCAAAACAAAGAAATGTTAAAGCTAAGGGGAACCCAAGGAGACATAACAACTAAATGCTAGGCTGGTTTCCTGGCCAGGATCCTGGAGTGGGTAAAACCTATAGAAATCTGAGTAAAGTATGGGCTTTAGTTGATAATAAATAGTGCATCAATACTTCCTCATTAATACTTCCCCAGTAATTCCTCAGTAATAAATGTATCATAGTAATGTAAGATATTAGTAATCGGGGAAACTGGGTGAGGGCCACTCTTGTCTCCATTTCTCTGTTTGTCCTTTTTACTTTTTAAACTTATTTTCATTTATTATTATTTTTTTTAATGTTTGGCCTTGCCGCTCAGCATGTGGGATCTTAGTTCCCCAACCAGGGAAGCATGGATTTGCTTCTTAGCATGGAGGAAAGGGAGGGACACAAACCCTGATGTAATGTAATGTAACATCCATAGCCTCCTCCTGGGGCCTCAGGGCAATGAGGCCCTTGGTGTGAGGCCATGTAGCCTGTCTATTTTTGTTGCTGTTCTTCAGTTGCTAAGTCGTGTTTGATTCTTTCTGACCCTGTGGACTGCAGCCTTCAAGTCTTCTCTATCCTTTGCAATGTCCTGTAGGCTGCTCTCCTTCATGCCCCTTGAGTCATGGTGCTATCTAAACCATCTCATTCTCTTCCACCCTCTTCCCCTTTTGTCTTCATTCTTTGCAAGCATCAGGTGCTTGTGCGTGTGCCTTGTGGTATGGGGAGCTCACTGGTTGAGGCTGAGATGACTCAGCCATCCCTGAGTTTGTGTGATGAGCTGGGAGGTCCTGATGCAGGGAGACTGCAGCAGCCTAGTCACCTGTTTCTCCTTCTCCCTTTTGCTCTGTGTCATGACATGACACCTGTGCTCTGAGAGCCAGAACACAGAGTTCCCTGGAGCACAAGACTTGAAAGCTCGACCAGGAATAAGTTTGTGCTGGTGATGCCCAAAGTATATCTGCATGTCCATCATCTACTTCATATTAGATCTAAGAGTAGTATGTGTGAACAAAGTCGTACACACGTGGCTCTATTAGGGAAATGATAGCTCCTGTCATGAACCCAACATTTGCTACTGATGAACGCTAATACATGTTTGTACAATGTGCACAGAGAAGAAGGACCTACTAACTGTCTTTCTGCATGTGAAGAGAAGGACAGAGACAACAACTGCATCTTCTGCATTGCACGCAGCTAAATAGTGGAAATTTATGTAAGCAAAAATTTTGAATATCAGAGCATCCATGCTGTAAAGAGAGTTTGCAAAATGGCATGAAAAGTAGGCATTCACAGGAATCAGTGATCAAGTGTGCTCTTGAGGGAAGAAAGGTAGCCCCATCTAACATGTGCAGATGTGTGTATATGGATGCAGGGGAACTGTGTGGGAACCTCATATACCACCATATTGAGAGTGAGCATCTACAGTGTCTGGTCTCCTGTATATATCTCCCTGCACGTTTCAGACTCTGTGAAATCCCACTTGGTTAGTTCAGAAGCACAAGGAAATATACAAACATTATAGGGCCTGTGTTTGGTACACACTCACACTGCTGCTTCTATTAAATCTCTTTTATTGACTTATAACCGACACACAGTTTTATATTTTTTTCAGGTACACTACTTAGTGATTCTGTGTTTTTATACATTACTCCATGATCCCCATGACAAGTCTAGTTACCTCCTGCCACCATCCAGAGTTATTACAATATGATTGACTGTGTTCCCTATCCTAACATTACATCCTCGGGACTTTTGATTCATTGCTTGTTCTTTTGGCCTCAATCCAGACATCTCTTCCAATCCCAATGACAAAGTGCTTATGGCCAATGTTTCATTCTAGGAGTTTAATGGTTCCAAGCCTTACATTTAATCCATTTTGGTGTGATAAAGGAGTCCAGTTTGATCCCTTTGCATGTAGCTCTCCAGGTTCTCCAACAGCACGTGTTGAAAAGGCCATCTTTTCCCTGTCATATACCATTGACTCCTATGGCATAGATGAATTGACTGTGTGCCCCAGGCTATATTTTGGGCTCCCTCTTCTTTTCTACTGTGTGTGTGTGTGTGTCTGTTTTTGTGCAAGTACTATACCAGTTTGACAGCTTTCTAGTGTCATCTGAAATCAGGGAGCCTGATTCCTGAGGCTATACCCTTCTTTCTCAAGGCTGCTTTCTCGATTCGGGGTCTTTTGTGGCTGCTCCTACTAAACATATGTATGCATGGCAGATGAAGATTCTCATGGAGGTGGTCATCCCTACTCCTCTTAGACCGAAGGGAGTAGCAGAAAGTCAGTAGCTTACCATGGAACTATTTCAAAATGCAACAGAAGGGAGAAATAAACGTGAGCCCCACATTATAAGTGAGATTTACCTAACTTTTCTGTTTTAGAGTGGCATGCATTCCAGACTTGCGGAAGGGAGTATGACAAACTAATCCCTGGTTCAGTGGCTTAATTTCCTCTCTTCTCTTGCATTTTCTAGATCCACTTTGGAGGTGCTCATGTCCTGGGTCTGTACAGTTGATGCTGTTTGACCCCTGAGAGAACTCTGTGCACTTCAGAAGCACCGAGCAGGGTGAAGAGTCTGCCAGACATGCAGTTCGAGACTGGGAATCGACAGATCCAGCTCCAGAACCACACCTGCCACAATCCGCACTCCCAGGGTAAGCCTTTTCCCTTCTCCTAAACATTTCATCTGGAATCGGTTCTCTATGCACCTCTCGATTCCAAGCTCATGCTCTTCAACAAAGCAATGCCCTGACACCCAGTATATCTGTATGCTGGTGATCACCTCTGGCTCCCCTGGGTGCACAGGCAGTGGGGGCACTGGTTCCATAGCAAAGAAAAAGGGAAGAGTTGCCCTGGGATCAGCTGCAGGAGTACAGAAGGCACAGGACATCCAGTGACACAAATGAGATCCTGGTCATGAGACTCCCTCACCACATGGTTGCCCTTTAATGCACAGTAGTAACAAATAAGGAAAGGCATTGGGTTTGAAGGGCTTATAAAATGCTTCTGGAATCTTTGGCAATTTCTCCCTATGTATCTGCCATGCATCTATGCCATAGGCATGTGGATGCATGGCCTTTATACTTCTTTGCTTTATTGATCATCAATTCTCTTTGGCTAAGCCTTCTGCTTTCACATCCCTTGTGGCTCAGCTGGTAAGGAATCTGCCTGCAGTGTGGAGACCTGGGTTTGATCCTTGGGTTGGGAAGATCCCCTCGACAAGGAAGAGGCTACCCACTCCAATATTCTAGCTTGGAGAATTCCATGGACTGTCTTGTCCAAAAGGTCACAAAGTGTCAGACACGACTGAGTGACTTTCACTTTCTGCTTTCACAAATGGCATATCTATTGCTAACCCCTGCCCCGTCCTTAGATATTTCTTCTTTTTGACTTAAACATGTGGTGTGTAGAACTGGATTTGTAGCTAGTTGGGCATACTCAGCCTTTCCAACCTAAACCTTTGCTAAGGCAGCTCTAAGTCTGCCCTATGCTGGTTTTCCATCAGGGTTGTGTGTACCTTATGGGAAAGCCTGACCTTTCACCCACCCTAAGCTAGTGGATTAGGGAGGCCTCCTCTCCTCTGGTCTTGAGTCAGATGACTAAACATCAGGCTCTAACCCTAATATTTGGTTGGAAAAGGTGCATGGAGAAGGCATGTAGAGCATTTAAGGTCTCTATATCCATGTTCAAATCTGACAAAGACTGGAACCTTCGAGGCCAGTTCATCACATCCCAGCCTTGGGGAAGCCAGGGGCCATGTGCTCCAGATAGAAAGTTACTATCTGGGGCCCCAAGGTTGACCTGAGACTCTGTGTAATCCAGTCCAACACCTCCTCATCCTTTGCCTGCTTTCAATCTACACCACACTCCCCTACCCTTCTGCCCCACTTTGGCAGCATGGCCCCAGTAGAGTGGGACCCAGTCTGACCTGGAGTTAAGCCACTCTCTGCAACTCTTCATCACCTCCACATCCTCACTAATTCCACGTACACCCTGAGACTCTTGCGGGTCATGGAGGGCTCTCAGTGCCTCAGGCACACTGAGGCATCACGCCTCAGTCCCAAGCCCACCCAGAGCCTCTCACCATGCCCTCGATGATCTGCCAAGTTCACTGACCCAGGACTGTAACCGTCCTGAGCCTCCCCTTTTCCCTGGAAGGGCTTTGAAGATCAATGCCCCAATCTTATATCCACCCCTATCAGTGTGGAGGGATTGTCTCTGTCCCTGCAATCCAAGCAACCTTCAGGCTGTCACCCTAGGCCAGAAGCCAAAGCTGTGAGATGTACCAACAGTCAGGTGCTTTGCACCCTGGGAATGAAACACAGCCATCCTGGTGCTGCCTGGCACAAGGACTTCTGACCTCATTAACCAAGCCTGAGATGACCTCTGGGTAGTTATAGACTCACTTGTTTCCCAGGGAATGTACTAGTAAGCCTCAAAGCTTGGTGGACCCCTTAGAGGTGCTAAGGAAATGTCAGTGTTCTGGAACCAGAGCATTGTGGCAAACCCAACATCTGCTCCCCACCTCATACTGTAAATAATATTGCTTGGTGATGTGTGAGCTTCTCTTGTGGCACAGACAGCAAAGAATCTTGCTGCAATGCTGGAGATGAGGGTTCAGTTCCTGTGTTGGGAAGATCCCTTGGAGAAGGGAATGGTTACCCAATCCAGTATTCTTGCCTGGAGAATCCCATGGACAGAGAAGCCCGGTGGACTAGAGTGCATGGGATTGCAAAGAGTCAGACACAACTGAGCGACTAACACTTGGTGACATTTAAGCTACCATTGTCTGGAAGGGTGCCTTGATGACCAATCAATGCCCAAAGGTGTGCATGTTCGTTGCCCTGGGGAGAGTTTCTGCCTGGAGCCAGCATGGGATTTCCCACCCATGACAAAGGTCATGCAGAGAGGATCTGACATGCAAAGGCGAATCAGAACTCGATCGGCCCCCTGGACCTCCCCGAGCATCTACCCCAAAACCACAATCTGTCTGTTTTACTATTTCACGTCTTTCACCACTCTTTTGACATTAATGGGGGGCTATCCCCGGCCACCTTTCTCTGAAGAAAATCAACTTAGAGCTCTAGTTAATAAGTCTCATGGGCATAATAGGAGTGTTTCAATTCAAACCCCTCTGATGACTTTCTAGCTTGCCTGGCAGCTTTGTTCGGAGTCCTGCGGCTACGCATGTGGTTGTTCACAGCCTCCCAACCATGAGAGACACAGGAAGCTTAAGATATTCTAACAATGCAGAGCTTCTCAGAGAGTTAAAATTGTTAGAATAGAACTAGTAGAGGATTTCTTTGTTGAGCTAATGCTTGCTGCCAAGTTTCCATATCCCTTACTTACTGTGTCTGTGAGAGTGTAGTGATTAATATAGTTGGTGTATAGGAATGTAAGTAGTAGCTTTAATGTTTGTAACCTTGGACCCTTGATTTAATTCTTTTCTTATTATAACCCCCCACACTTTGCCCTATAGGAATGCAACTTTATCTAATGCTTTTGGAGGGTGGCGCCTGACTTCAGAATAATCACCTTTAGAGAAAAATAAGTTTTCTGAAGAAAGGGTCATAAAATGTTAACAGGCCTCCTGGCCAGAAGATGATGTAAATCACCTAAAGCCTTTGCATATGATAAGTTTACAGAAAGAAAGCCTGGCTTCGATAAGGGCCAAGGACTACTGACCTTGCATGACTCTACACCCCCTATTATCCTCTATGCACAACTTAAGGTATAAAAGCTACTTTGGAAAATAAAGTTGTGGGCCATGCTCATCAGACTTGGTCTCCCCAGGTCATTCTTTCTTGCTTCCTTTTCTCTCCTTTTCTTCTCTGTTCTTCCTTCAGGATGACTAATTTGGAGCAGGGGGGCCCTCTGAGACCACTTATTTGCCTAGGCTTCTAAGACCCAGTCGAGAAGGTGCCTAAGGTGGGGCACTTTCCGCGATTGGTGAGGACGCCTGTGGCCCCTGTGGTCAGTGCAAACCTGATGCCACAGGTTGTATTGGCTTTCTTTCTGCGTAAACCAGTTAGTTCAAGCCTCTGTCTCTTTCTCCTTTTATCTATCCTTTCGCCAGCACCGTCCTCCTGAGAGAATCCCTGGATCCAACTGGGGCTGGACCCTGGTAAGTTTCAGTGAAGGAAGCCATGAGCCTGGGATAGGCCACTAGGAGACTATGGCCATGGTGACCCAGAAACCACAGTGACTGAAAAACTGACCCCAACCAACAAAGGGAGGAAGAAAAGAAAGCCCTCCCCCCATCAACCCAGGTGCACAGGCACTTTCATAGTCAGATGACCCGATCCAAGCTCTTCATCCTCTTTCCCAATGAATCCTCCCCTCCCCTCCAAGACTCCTTCCTTGTCCTGACCTGACACACACCCACACCTCAGCCCCCATCCTTCCACTTGGAGCCTTTGTTCCTTGGCACCAATGCCCTTCTATGCTCACCTTGTCTTTCCAGAGGCCCAAGACAGCCATTTGACTCTTAAGAACTATACCATCCAAACAGAGCATCGTTACAAATTCATGAACACCATCCTTGTGTACTTTTTCTGTTTGCATGCTTGAGAGGCCAGCGATCTAATGATCATGTGTGGTACAAAACAAAGCTTCTATATTTGCACAGGCTGCATTAACTGTGAAAAATAAAGGTTTCAAGAAAGCATATTCTCAGTATAAACAGTTGGAGAATGGAAAATCATGACTGGAGACAGGTTGTCATTTGGTGTTCTTCCATTTCTCCCTAAGGGAATCTCAGGTGAAGGTAGAAGCATATCAGACAGTCCTTAAGGAAGGGATGGATGTTTTTGTTTTCTAATGGTCTCTTCTTTTCTCTGTTTTCCCTCCTCTTTTCCTACCTTCTTTTTGACTGTGTTCATTGATAGCTCAGATGTAAAGAATGTGCCTGCAATGCAGGAGACACAGGTTCAATCCCTGGGTCAGGAAGATCCCCAGGAGAAGGGAATGGCAACCCACTCTGGTATTCTTGCCTGGAAAAGTCCATGGACAGAGAAGCCCAGGGGGCTCCATTCCATGGGGTTGTGATGAGTCAGACACGACCGACTGAGCAACTTGCATTTCACTTTTGACTGGGTACTTTTTGTGACAACTTTCTTCTACACTCTCTGTTGTGCATGGGGATCAACAGGGCCTTTGGGAAAGTAGGCAGACAGGGAAGTGAGGATGAGGATGAGTTTAGACAGTAAGAGGGGGAGTAGGGTTGAAGATTCTTTTTGGAGAGTAGTAAGAGAAGGTGCTGGATTCATAAACTGATGGATAATCTTGAATTTCATCTACACTGAGAAGTTTGGCCATAATCCATAGCAGATAAAACTAAAGGCAATAAAGGGTGAAGTCAATGTAAAATATGCTAACAGTTCATTAATAATGAACTCATTTAACCCCTAAACGAAGATTTATTCAGCACATACCATGACCCAGACACTAGGTTGGGAGCCAAACAAAGGATAATAATGACTGTCATGGACAAGTGGTTTGTATATCTGATCTTTTCGCCAATTCTGCAAGGTCGAGACGGGGGTTATCTCATTTACAGAATGGGACACTGAGGACAGACAAAGTTGAGTCGTGTGTGTCCACATGACCTAGTGTTGAGTCTACATCTATTTGAGTCCAAAGCCCACACATTCCCCATTCACACACCACATGGCCAAAAAGAGCCAAGCGGCACTGAGAGGTTTTCTGTGGTTTTGAGGGGCAATCGGCTGTGCTTTTTGAAAGTTGTCAAACACGCATAAATGTAGAAAGAACAATAATGATCCCCACCAATACACCACCCAGCTTCATCCATTAAATTATACCTCATTCTGTTTCACATAGATCCTGTTCGAGCTCTGTCACTACCCCACCCCCATTCAGCCATTTTGAAGCAAATCCTAGATACCCTTTTATTCACAGCCCTTGCATACATATATCCATTTCTTAAAACAACAGGCTTGATGAACTGTCAATAATTCCTAGCATTATCTAATATCTGGTCTGTGTTTAAATTTCCCAGATTATTCCATAAATGTCTTTTAATTCTCAGCTTGTTCAAGTCAGGATTCAACGAATGTCTGCACCCTGCCTCTGTCTGTCATGCTTGTTAGTCTCTTAAATCTATTATCAGTCTCTCTCCTCTTCCTTTTCCTTGCCTTTTATTTGTTGAAGAAATGAAGTCCTTGTGTCCTAAAATTTCAGAAATCCTGGGTTTGGCTGGTTGCATCCCTCTTGTGTTCCTTTACCTATTCTTCTAGCCACAGTTATTTACTGTAAACTTATGAGATTCAACAGACTCAGGTTTGACTTTTCGGTGAGAATACATCATAGATGTTACTTTGTACTTCGGTTTGCGTCCATGTCCCATCAGGAGATATACATAAAGACTGAGACATGACTTAGCTATGAAGGAACAAGAACAAAGGTAAAAAAAAAAAATTAAGCCAAGCCTGCCGATATTTCTACAATTTTGGTGCTTAACACCAGATGAACTGTCCTCCACGTTTAGGAATTTTATGTACAAACCTCATTTCTATTATTTTGTTTACTCTTCCATCTTAGAATTGTTGTAACTGAAATTCAGGTAGCTTCAGTGACCATCTTTGTGATATCTGCCTTTTTAGGGGCAACAGATCAGATCAGATCAGTCGCTCAGTCGTGTCCAACTGTTTGCGACCCCATGAATCACAGCACGCCAGGCCTCCCCGTCCATCACCAACTCCGGGAGTTCACTGAGACTCATGTCCATTGAGTCAGTGATGCCATCCAGCCATCTCATCCTCTGTCGTCCCCTCTCCTCATGCCCCCAATCCCTCCAAGCATCAGAGTCTTTTCCAATGAGTCAACTCTTCGCATGAGGTGGCCAAAGTATTGGAGTTTCAGATTTAGCATCATTCCTTCCAAAGAAATCCCAGGGCTGATCTCCTTCAGAATGGACTGGTTGGATCTCCTTGCAGTCCAAGGGACTCTCAAGAGTCTTCTCCAACACCACAGTTCAAAAGCATCAATTCTTTGGTGCTCAGCCTTCTTCACAGTCCAGCTCTCACATCCATACATGACCACAGGAAAGACCATAGCCTTGACTAGGCGAACCTTTGTTGGCAAAGTAATGTCTCGGCTTTTGAATATGCTATCTAGGTTGGTCATAACTTTCCTTCCAAGGAGTAAGCGTCTTTTAATTTCATGGCTGCAGTCACCATCTGCAGTGATTTTGGAGCCCAGAAAAATAAAGTCTGACACTGTTTCCACTGTTTCCCCATCTATTTCCCACGAAGTGATTGGACCCGATGCCATGATCTTGGTTTTCTGAATGTTGAGCTTTAAGCCAACTTTTTCACTCTCCTCTTTCACTTTCATCAAGAGGCTTTTTAGTTCCTCTTCACTTTCTGCCATAAGGGTGGTGTCATCTGCATATCTGAGGTTACTGATATTTCTCCCAGCAATCTTGATTCCAGCTTGTGCTTCTTCCAGTCCAGCATTTCTCATGATGTACTCTGCATATAAGTTAAATAAGCAGGGTGACGATATACAGCCTTGACATACTCCTTTTCCTATTTCGAACCAGTCTGTTGTTTCATGTCCAGTTCTAACTGTTGCTTCTTGACCTGCTTACAAATTTCTCAAGAGGCAGGTCAGGTGGTCTGGTATTCCCATCTCTTTCAGAATTCTCCACAGTCTATTGTGATCCACACAGTCAAAGGCTTTGGCATAGTCAATAAAGTAGAAATAGATGTTTTTCTGGAACTCTCTTGCTTTTTCCATGATCCAGCGGAAATGTGGGCCTAAATGGTAAAATTGAGTATTTATATTTATTATGGGCACTTGAAAAACATTCCTCAGAACAACAGTGTCCTGGTTACCTTCTTCAAAAATTCTTGCACTGTATTTAATGTCAGTTCCATCTCTTGGCCATTTTCCTCGTTTTATAATGTTGTTACCGTCGATACTGTGTTATAGCACTTTCCCCTATGACTGAACATATTACCATATAAAAGAGGCTAACCCAGTTTCCCTAACACAAAGTTCAATACACTAGTTCAACTTTTACAGGCCAAAATGTATCTCATAAAGTAAATTTTAAAACAAATATATCCATCATAATAGTTTATATTTGAAACATGTTTCTCAGCATTGAGAAAGAAAAGTTGCTACTTTGCACTTCTATAAATACAATATTGTAAAGTTAAGCAAAATAAAATTTAATAAAAAAAGGAAAAAATAAATAAAAATAAAATTATGCTTACAAAAAAAATACACTAGTTCAACTTTTACATGACAATGTGTATCTCATAGAGTAAATTTTAAATCAAATATGTCCACTAAAATAATTTATATTTGAAACATGTTTCACAGCATTGGGAAAGAAAAGTTGCTACTTTGCACTTGTATAAATTTCTATAATGTTAAGATCCCCACAATGAGAAGTATTTTTGTTTTCTGCTTGGTTGGTTGGTTGGTGAACTCAGTATGTTGATAAAAGTGGTTTCATGGGGACAAGATGGCAGAGGAGTAGGTGGATGTCGAGTACATCTCTCTCTGTGGCTACATCAGGAATGTACTTCAGACACAGAAGTGCATGCAGAACACAAGCTGAGAGTAGACAGGAGTACCTGACCAGTGGAAAAGAATGTATAGAACCAGGCAAAACTCTGTAGAACAAAGGAACTAGGGGGAAAACCAGAAGTGTCAGTAGGACTGGACCTGCCCTCTGCAGGTGGGGGAACTGAAGCAGGGGTCCGATTCCCACATTGGGGCAATTGTCTGAGTTAGAGGAGAAACATTTAAGGCTGAGAGTGAAACAGCTGATCTGTGGCAGCCTAAATGGGATAAGAATCAGACAGTCCTTGCTGTAGCCATACATACTTCAGACAGGGACACTGGTCCTTTGGAAGGCGCAGCATCTGGGAGCTAGAGTTTAGGGATTGTGGAGCAATCCCAGGGCAAGACCTGCTGTTTACTGTGGGGAGACGGACTGAGGGGATGTGAGGGAAGAGATGGTGTTGGGATATGCTGGTGGAGGAAAGCCGGGCAGCCATGGAAACAAGGCGATACTGCTGAGTCACGTGTAGGGGGTGGGGCCATCACCACATCTGCTCTCTCCCCACACACCAGCATCAGCAGCTGAATAAAACAGAGGCTGGCCCATCAAACGCCTAATGCACTGGACTGCAGTGTAGGACCACACCCAGGATGCTCCTTTAAGTGACTGACACACCAATCTACAGAGTAGGGCCCCACCCAGGGTGCCCCTTTAAGTGCCTGATGTACTGATCCACAGAGTAGGACCACAGCCAGGGGAGCCCCGCCCCATGTGCCTGATATACTGAACAACAGAGAAGGACCCCAGGCAAGGGAGCCCTCTAAGTGCCTGAATGGGTGGAGCTTTGGAGAAAGACTGGCTAGAGAGGCCTTCTGATCGCCAGCTACCAGAGGCTCGAAAAAAGTGTCTGGTTAGGGCCATAACTTCTACACTGGAGGCAATCCGTGTCTCTGCACACTTGGTGCTGCCAGAGTCTCCTCAAGCCAGGGAGCTGCGTTACTGTCACGCTCAACTCTCATTGGGGCAGAGCTCCCAAAGGCAAAAAAAAAAAAAAAAAAAAAAACAAACTAGTGTCTATGTGGGCAAGATCATTTCAGTCATGTCTGATTCTTTGCAACTCTGTAGACTGTGGCCTACCAGGCTTCTCTTTCAGGGAGGAGGGGTTTGCCAGGCAAGAATACTAGAAGGTATTGGACCATACTGGTTGTCATACCCTTCTAGAGCACTATATTTCCTGCTGCCCTAGCCACCAACTCCCCTGAGTACCTGGTGCTATCAGAACTGCTGCGACCCAAAGAGCTCTACCACCTCCACACTTGGCCCTCACAGGAGCAAACTGAAGGCTTCAGGGCAGCCTCAGGAGCAAACCCAGTGGATGACCCACATATAGAGGTGGAAATAAAACCACAATTGAAACCCAGGGGCATGTGGCTAAGGAAGAAGACTCTAAACCTTGCCACCAGATGTACAAGTGGCAGATTAAATCCGCATGATCAACTAGGCAGACTCTAGGTCTATGGAATATATAAAAGGTCATTGAGAGCTCCCACAAGAGAAAACACACTAGTTCTGATAGTTGTGGACATTGGAGGCAAGAACACACAAGAGGAGGACCAGATTAGAATATAAGCTTCCCCTACAGCAGGTCCAGAGGTCAGCAGAATGTTGGCAGTTATCCTAGGTAGGTAAAGTGGACTGTGACTCCCTGCGAGGGAAAGGACTCTGACAGCAGAGACTCAAGAAAAACATTTCTTAATCTTAATTTTTGACTTGTTCTGTAGATTCTTTTTTTGTTCCTCTTTGTTCCCCATCTGTTGTAGTTGTTGATTTTTTTGGCACAATGAAATCCAATGAAGCTTTTGAGCCTTGTTGTTTTCCTCAGTCACATTTTTTATTGTTGTTATAAATCTCTGCCTCTACATTGGGCTTTTGCAGTTCTGTGGGGTTTTCCTTTTTTTCTTTCCTTTTTTTAAAATTTTTATTTCAAAACCTATTATTGTTTTTTCTACATTTATTCCTTTGCTTGCTTTTCCTAATGTTCTTTCACCTTGCAGTTAACTTTAATGTATATAAATCTTCTTTATTTACCTCTATCTAATTCTGATATCTATTCTTTGTTTTCTTTCTCTCCTTTCTTCTCATCATATTTGTTTTATTTTCATTGCTTAATTCCAAAATGGACACCTTGCTTTAGTTTTGTTTCCCAGTTTGTGCTTTAGTTAGGTTTGTTCTGGAGGATATAATTCTTGGTTTCCTTTGTTCGCTGGGTCAGTCTATTAAAGTACTGGGTCAGTACTTTATTTTTGTTGGACTGTTTTGATTCTACTTATGGGTGTATATGTGTATATTCACTCATACTTTTTATTGTTGTTATAAAACTTTGCCTCTATGTTGGGTTTTTGAATTTCTGTGGAGCATTCCTTTTTTTTTCTTCCTTTGTTCTTTCTTCCATTCTTTACTCTACTCTTTTTCATATTTTTAATTTTTAAACCTATTTTATTTTTCTACATTTAGTCCTTTGTGTGCCTTTCCTACAGTTCTTTTCTCCTTGCAGTTAAAATTTCTCCAACATGGAAAAGGAAATAGTCAATCAAGTCCTAGAGGCACAAACAGTCCCATACAGGATAAACCCAAAGAGAAACACACCAAGACACATACTAATCAAACTAACAAACACTAAACACAAAGAAAGAATATTAAAAGCAGCAAGGGAGAAACAACAAGTAACATACAAGGGAAACCCCATATGCTTAACATCTGATCTTTCAGCAGAAACTGTGCAGGCCAGAAGGGGACGGCAGAACATATTTGAAGTACTGAAAGGGAAAAATCTACAACCAAGATTACTGTACACAGCAAGGATCTCATTCAAAACTGATGGGGGAAATAAAAAGGTTTCCAGACAAGCAAAAGTTAAGAGAATTCAGTACCACCAAACCAGCTTTACAACAAATGTTAAAGGGACTTATATAGTCAAGAAATACAAGAGAAGAAAAAAAGATCTACAAAATCAACCCCAATTAAGAAAATGGCAATAGGAACATATATATCTATAATTACTTTAAATGTTAATGGATTAAATTCTCCAACCAAAAGACACAGACTGGCTGAAGTGATACAAACACAAGACCCATATATATGCTGTCTACAAGAAACCCACTTCAGACCTAAAGACACACATAGGCTGAAAGTGAGAGGATGGAAAAATATATTCTATGCAAATGGGAAGCAAAAGAAAGCTGGAGTAGCAATCTTCGTATTAGACAAAATAGACCTTAAAATAAAGAAGATGACAAGAGATAAGGAAGGAAACTACATAATGATCAAGGGGTCAACCCAAGAGGAAGACATAACAATTGTAAATATCTATGCACCACCATAGGAGCACCTCAATACATAAGACAAACACTAACAGAGACAAAAGGAGAAATTGACAGTAACTCAATAATAGTAGAAGACTTTAACACCCCACTCACACCAATGGACAGATCATCAAAATATAAAATTAATAAGGAAACGTAAGTCTTAAGTGATACTTTAGATGAGATGGATCTCATATCTTCAGGACATTCCATCCAAATGCAGAGGAATACACCTAATTCTCAAGTGCCATGGAACATTCTTCAGGAAGAGAAAACATCTTGGGTCACTAATCAAGCCTCAGTAAATTGAAGAAAATTGAAATCGTATCATGCATCTTCTCTGACTACAATGCTATGAGACGAGATATCAATTACAGGAAGAAAAAAAATAAACAACGGTAAACAACACAAACACATGGAAATTAAACAACACGCTTCTAAATAACCAACAGGTTACTGAAGAAATCAAAAAATTTCCAGAAACAAATGACAATGAAAACACGACAACTCAAAGCCTATGGGATGTAGGAAAAGCAGTTCTAAGAGGAAGTTTATAACAATACAATCCTACCTCAAGAAACAAGAAAAATATCAAACAGACAACCTAACTTTACACCTAAAACAATTGGAAAAAGAAGAACAAATCCCTCAAAATTAGTAGAAGCAAAGAAATCATAAAAATCTGAGCAGAAATAAATGAAAAATAAATGAAAGTAACAATAATAAAGATTAATACAACTAAAAGCTTGTTTTTTGAGAATATAAACAAAATTGTAAAACCTTTAGCCAGACTCATCAAGAAAAAAAGAGAGAAGAATCAAATCAACAAAATTAGAAGTGAAAAAGGAGAGGTTACAACAGACAATGCAGAAATACAAAGTATTATAAGAGACTATTATGAACAACTATAGGGCAAAAAAAAAAATAATAATAATAATAATAAATAGATAACCTGGAAGAAATGGACAGATTCTTGGAACAGTCCAATCTTCCATGACTGAAGCAGGAAGAAATAGAAATTATGAACAACCCAATTACAAGCACTGAAATTGAAGCTATGATCAAAAATCTCCAAAAAAAAAAAAAAAAAAAAAGCCCAGGACTAGATGGCTTCACAGCAGAATTCTACATGGCTTCATAGGAGAATTCTCTCAAACATTTAGAGAAGAGCTAATGCCTATCCTTCTAAAACTCTTTCAAAAAAGTGCAGAGGAAGGAACACTTCCAAACTCATTCTACAAGGCTACCAAAGAAAATACAGAAAAAGAAAATCACAGGCCAATATCACTAATGAACATAGATGCAAAAGTTCTCAACAAAATTTTAGCAAACAGAATACAGAAACACATCAAAAAGCTCATACACCATGATCAAGTTGGGCTTATTCCAGGGATGCAAGGGTTCTTCAATATATGCAGATCAATCAATGTGGTACACCATATGAACAAATTGAAGGATAAAACCATATCATGATCTCAAGAGATGCAGAAAAAGCCTTTGACAAAATTCAGCACTCATTTATGATTAAAACTCTTCCAAAAATGGGCATAGAAGGAACCTACATCAAAATAATAATAAGGACCGTATATGATAAGCCTATTGCAAACATTATTCTCAATGGTGAAAAACTGAAAGCATACCCCTTAAGATCAGGAACAAGACAAAGGTGTCCACTTATGCCATTATTAATCAACATAGTTCTGGAAGTCCTACCTGCTGCAGTCAGAGAAGAAAAACAAACAAAAGGAATCCAGATCATAAAAGAAGAAGTAAATCTCTCACTGCTTGCAGATGGCATGATACTGTACATAGAAAAGCCTAAAGATAGTATCCGAAAATTACTAGAGCTAATGAGTAAATTTACCAAAGCTGCAAGATACAAAATCAATGTGCAGAAATCACTTGCATTTGTATATACTAACAATGAAACATCAGAAAGAGCAATTAAGGAATCAATCCCATTCACCTTCTCAACAAAAATAATGAAATATCTAAGAACAAACTTATCTAAGGAGACAAAAGAACTGTACACAGGAAATTACAAGACACTAATGAAAAAATCAAAGATGACATAGACAGGTGGAGAGATATTCCATGATCCCGGGAAGGAAGAATCAATATTGTGAAAATGACTATGCTACCAAATGCAATCTACAGATTCAGTGCAATCCCTAGCAAATTACCCATGGCATTTTTCACAGAAGTAGAACAAAAAATTTCACAATTCATATGGAAACACGAAAGATCCCAAATAGCCAAAGCAGTCTTGAGAAAGAAGAATGGAGCTGGAAGAATCAACCTTCCTGACTTCAGATTATACTACAAAGCTACAGTCATCAAGACAGTATGGCACTGGCACAAAACCAGAAATATACACCAATGGAACAAGATAGAAAACCCAGAAATAAGCCCATGCACCTGTGGGTACCTTATTTTTGGCAAAGGAGGCAGAAACATACAATGGGGCAAAGATAGCCTCTTCAATAAATGGTGCTGGGAAAACTGGACAGCTACTTGTAAAAGAATGAAATTAGAACACTTCTTACCGCCATACACAAAGATAAACTCAAAATGGATTAAAGACCTAAATGAAAGACCAGAAACTATCAAACTCTTAGAGGAAAACATAGGCAGAACACTCAATAACATAAATCAAAGCAAGATCCTCTATGACCGACCACTTAGAGTAATGGAAATAAAAACAAAAGTAAAAAAGTGGGGCCTGATTAAACTTAAAAGCTTTTCCACAGCAAAGGAAACACTAAACAAGGTGAAATGACAACCCTCAGAATGGCAGAAAACAATAACAAAGGAAACAACTGCCAAAGGAGTAATTTCCAAAATATACAAACATCTCATGCAACTCAGTACCAGAAAAACAAACAACCCAATCAAAAAGTGGGAAACCGACGTAAACAGACATTTGTCCAAAGAAGACATGAAGATGGCTAACAAACACATGAAAAGATGTGCAACATCACTCATTGTTAGAGAAATGCAAATCAAAACTACAATGAGATGTCACTTCACACTGGGCAGACGGGCCATCATCAAAATGTCTACAAAGAATAAATGCTGGAGAGGGTGTGGAGAAAAGGGAACACTCCTGCACTGTTGGTGGGAATGTAAGTTGATACAGCCACTATGGAAGACGGTATGGAGATTCCTTAAAAAACTAGGAGTAAAACCACCATATGACCCAGCAATCCCACTCCTAGGCATATACCCTGAGGAAACAAAGACTGAAAAAGACAAATGTATCCCATTGCTCATCGCAGCACTTTTTACAGTAGCTAGAACATGGAAGCAACCTAGATGTCCATCAACTGATGAATGGATAAAGAAGTTGTGGTACATATAGACAATGGAATATTACTCTGCCAAAAACAAACCCATATGAGTCAGTTCTAATGAGGTGGATGAACCTAGAACCTATTATACAGAGTGAAGTAAATCAGAAAGAGAAAGATAAATATCGTACTTTAATGCATATATACAGAATCTAGAAAAATGGTATTGAAGCATTTATTTACAGGGAAACAATGGAGAAACAAACATAGAGAATAGACTTATGGACATGGGGAGGGTGGAGGAGAGGGTGAGGTGTATAGAAATAGTAACATGGAAACTTACATTACCATATGCAAAATAGCCAAAGGGAATTTGCTGTATGTCTCAGGAAACTCAAACAGGGGCTCTCTATCAACCTAGATGGGTGCGATGGGGAGGGGGATGGGATATATGTATACCTATGGCTGATTCATGCTGAGGTTTGACAGGAAACAAAAAATTCTGTAAAGCAATTAATCCTTCAATAAAACCATAATTAAAAAAAAAAAAAAATTGGGTCCATAGGAGGCCAAGTTCATGAAATCAACCTTTACATAACAAGAAAACTGGTGGGAAAATTAACCCTAATTGGTTGGGTACCACATATTTTATCCACATAGCTGGAAGACAGTCTCATAGTTTTGTGTCCATGGTGTTCAGAAGATTAATGAGGCAATGGGTCACTAGCAACTACCATTTTTTCTGCATGTAATTTGTGCCTACACATTTCACCCGCACTGTTTCATCTGACACTCCCAGTAATCATATGGCATAGGGAATATCAACATTTTCTGCTCTACAAATAAACAAGAATAAAGCTGTTTTAATGCACACAGATGGTTCTGGATTTACTGAGACTCAACACTTAATTTGTCCCTTTATTTGTTTTGGAGGAGCAGTGCTGAGAGAATCCTGACTCACATGGATAAAAGCGTAATGGGTTGCCTTGTAGAATTTTACATTTCAGACACTTGAAGTCAGAATGAAAAAATCAGAGAGACAGACAGAGAAGGGAGGGCTGATGTGTGGGCAACATTCCAGGGCAGAGCTAAACTCCTGTTAATCACTAATTTGGACAATTTATAGAACCAGAGATCAAATTGCCAACACCTGTTGGATCACAGAAAAATCAAGAGTTCCAGAAAAACATTTGCTTCTGTTTTATTGACTACGCCAAAGCCTTTGACTGTGTGAATCACAAAAAAGAGTGGGAAATTCTTCAAGAGATGGGAATATCAGACCACTCTCCCTGCCTCCTGAGAAATCTGTATGCAGGTCAATCAAGAAGCAACAGTAAGAACTGAACATGGAACAATGGACTGGTTCCAAATTGGGAAAGGAGTATGTCAAGGCTGTATACTGCCACCCTGCTAATTTAACTTAGATGCAGAGTACATCATATGAAATGCCAGGCTGGATGAAGCACAATCTGGAATAAATATTGCCAGGAGAAATATCAATCACTTCAGATACACAGATGACACCACCCTCATGGCAGAGAATGAAGAGGAACTGAAGAGCCTCTTGATCAAAGTTAAAGTGGACAGTGAAAAAGCTGGCTTAAAACTCAACATTCAAAAAATGAAGATCATGGCATCTGGTCCCATGACTTGATGGCAAATAGATTGGGAAACAATGGAAACAGTGACAGACTTTATTTTCTTGGGCTCCATAATCACTGCAGATGGTGACCGCAGCCATGGAATTAAAAGACACTTGCTCCTTGGAAGAAAAGTGATCAACCTAGAAAAATGAAAAATGACCAACCTAGATAGCATATCAAAAAGCAGATACATTACTTTTCTCACAAAGGTCCATCTAGTCAAAACGTTGGTTTTTCCACTAGTTGTGTATGGATCTGAGAGGTGAACCATAAAGAAAGCTGAGCACCGGAGAATGGATGCTTTAGAAGGGTGGTGTTGGAGAAAACTCTTGAGAGTCCCTTGGACTGCAAGGAGATCCACCCAGTCATCCTAAAGGAAGTCAGTCCTGAATATTCATTGGAAGGACTGATTTTGAACCTGAAACTCCAAAATTTTGGCCACCTGATGCGAAGAACTGACTCATTGGAAAAGACCCTGAGTCTGAGAAAGATTGAAGGCAGGAAAAGAAGGAGAGGACAGAGGATGAGATGGTTGGATGTGATCACTGACTTGATGGACAAGGATTTGAGCAAGGTCTGGGAGTTGGTGTTGGATAGGGAGGCCTGGCATGCTGCAGTCCATAGGGCCCAAAAAGTTGGACACGACTGAGTGACTGGACTGAACTGAACTGAAGCACACTTTAGAGATCTGGGCAACAATGTACTAACTAGCAACCACTGGGTTGGTGGCCTTCAACATAGTAAAATATGTATAGAATAAACCCCTTTCTTTTCTGCTAGTCCATCACTGACGTAAAACACTGTGTATATAAGATTGACCCAAACCTACATGACCTCTGAGTAACACCATGAGGCTCTGTGGAAATTTAGAAAGTATAGATCTGGTCTGGTTATTCCTTTAGGTTCTGTGATTCACCTTACTGCATGCACTATCACATACTGCATGCAGTTGGGAAGATCCCCTGGAGGAGGACATGGCAACCCACTCCAGTATTCTTGCCTGGAGAATCTCATGGACCCAGGAGCCTGGTGGGGTACAGTCCATAGGGTCACAAAGAGTCAAATGAGAAAGAAGCAAATTGGCATACATGCATATATTAATGAAACACTTTTGATCAATGCTAAGGCCAGGTGCCATTTAACAATGAAACAGCTCAAATGGTAAAAATCTGCTTGCAATGCTGGAGGCCTGGGTTCGCTCCCTGTGTCAGGAAGATCCCCTGGAGAAGGGCATGGCAACCCATTCCAGTATACTTGCCTGAAGAATTCCATGGACAGGGGAGCCTGGGGGGCTACTGTCCATGGGATTGCAAAGGGTTGGGCATGACTGAATGACTAATACTCTCACACCAATTAAAGTAACATTTTGATGTCTCTGTGGAAATGACATATTCACAAGCCCATGTCTAAGCATTGATAGTTATGTATTTCAGTAGCTAGGTCTGTTCTCTTACTGAGATTTTAGCAGTTCAGTTAATTCAAAAAGAGAAATGTAAGTTGCTTTTAATAATTTTTATAAAACAATGGGGTAGATTTTTCCTTTGAAAACATTTTTTTTTCCTTTGGAGGTAGGGTGCACAGATAGAATGGATCTTATATTCTTTCAAACCTTATATTCTTTCAAACTTAGAACTAAATCACCTTTATTGCTAAAAGTTTATTTGACAGAGTCCCTTGGACAGCAAGGAGACCCAACAAGTCCATCCCAACAAATCACAGAAGAATTCAAAAGAGAAATCAAAATATGCATAGAAACAAATGAAAATGAAAACACAACAGCCCAAAACCTGAGGGGCACTGTAAAAGCAGTGCTAAGGGGAAGGTTCATAGCAATACAGGCATACCTCAAGAAAAAAGAAAAAAGCCAAATAAATCACCTAACTCTACACCTAAAGCAACTAGAAAAGGAAGAAATGAAGAACCCCTGGGTTAGTAGAAGGAAATAAATCTTAAAAATTAGAGCAGAAATAAATGCAAAAAAAAAAAAGAAACAAAAGAGACCAGAGCAAAAATCAACAAAGCCAAAAGCTGGTTCTTTGAAAGGATAACTAAAATTGACAAACCATTAGCCAGACTCATCAAGAAACAAAGGGAGAAAAGTCAAATCCATAAAATTAGAAATGAAAATGGAGAGATCACAACAGACAACACAGAAATACAAAGGATCATAAGAGACTACTGTCAGCAAATATATGCCAATAAAATGGACAACTTGGAAGAAATGGACAAATTCTCAGAAAAGTGCATTCTTCCATAACTGAACCAGGAAGAAATAGAAAATCATAACAGACCCATCAGAAGCATGGAAATTGAAAATGTAGTCAGAAATCTTCCAGCAAACAAAAGCCCAGGTCCAGACAGCTTCACAGCTGAACTTTACCAAAAATTTAGAGAAGAGCTAACACCTATCCTACTCAAACTCTTCCAGAAAATTGCAGACGAATGTAAACTTCCAAACTCATTCTACGAGGCCACCATCACACTAACACCAAAACTTGACAAAGATGCCACACAAAAAAAGAAAACTACAGGCCAATATCTCTGATGAACATAGATGCAAAAATCTTTACCAAAATTCTAACAATCAGAATCTAACAACACACTGAAAAGATCATACATCTTGACCAAGTGGGCTTTATCCCAGGAATGCAAGGATTCTTCAATATCCATATATCAATCAATGTAATACACCACATTAACAAATTGAAAAATAAAAGCCATATAATTATCTCAATAGATGCAGAGAAAGCCTTTGACAAAATTCAACATCCATTTATGATAAAAACTCTCCAGAAAGCGGGAATAGAAGGAACATACCTCAACATAATAAAAGCTATATATGACAAACCCACAGCAAACATTATCCTCAATGGTGAAAAATTGAAAGCATTTCCCCTAAAGTCAGGAACAAGACAAGAGTCCCCAGTTACACCACTGCTATTCAACATAGTTTTGGAAGTTTTGGCCACAGCAATCAGAGCAGAAAAAGAAATAAAAGGAATCCAAATTGGAAAAGAAGTAAAACTCACTGTTTGCAGGTGACATGATCCTTACATCGAAAACACTAAAGACTCCACCAGAAAATTACTAGAATTAATCAATGAATATAGTAAAGTTTCAGGATATAAAATCAACACACAGAAATCCCTTGCATTCTTATACACTAATAATGAGAAAATAGAAAGAGAAATTAAGGAAACAATTCCATTCACCATTGCAGCGAAAAGAATGAAATACTTAGGAATGTATCTACCTAAAGAAAGAAAAGACCTATGTATAGAAAACTGTAAAATACTGGTGAAATAAATCAAAGAGTACACTAATAGATGGAGAAATATACCATGTTCATGGATTGGAAGAATCAATATAGTGAAAATGAGTATACTACTCAAAGCAATCTATAGATTCAATGCAATCCCTATCAAGCTACCAACAGTATTTTTCACAGAGCTAGAACAAATAATTTCACAATTTGTATGGAAATACAAAAAAACCTCGAATAGCCAAAGCTATCTTGAGAGAGAAGAATGGAACTGGAGGAATCAACCTGCCTGACTTCAGGCTCTACTACAAAGCCACAGTCATCAAGACAGTATGGTACTGGCACAAAGACAGAAATGTAGATCAATGAAACAAAGTAGAAAACACAGAGATAAGTCCACGCACCTATGGGCACCTTATCTTTGACAAAGGAGGCAAAAATATACAATGGATTAAAGACAATCTCTTTAACAAGTGGTGCTGGGGAAACTGGTCAACCACTTGTAAAAGAATGAAACTAGAGCACTTTCTAACACCATACACAGAAATAAACTCAAAATGGATTAAAGATCTAAATGTAAGACCAGCAACTATAAAACTCCTAGAGCAGAACATAGGCAAAACACTCTCCGATATAAATCATAGCAGGATCCTCTATGACATACATCCCAGAATACTGGAAATAATAAACAAATGGGACCTAATTAAAATTAAAATCTTCTAAAAAATAAAAAAGGGAAGAGAAAAAAATAAAATTAAATGCTTCTGCACAACAAAGGAAACTATAAGCAAGGTGAAAAGACAGCCTTCTGAATGGAAGAAAATAATAGCAAATGAAGCAACAGACAAAGAATTAATCTCAAAAATATGCAAGCAACACCTGCAGCTCAATTCCAGAAAATAAACGACCCAATAAAAAAATGGACCAAAGAACTAAACAGACATTTCTCCAAAGAAGACATACAGATGGCTATCAAACACATGAAAAGATGCTCAACATCACTCATTACCAGAGAAATGCAAATCAAGACCACAGTGAGGTACCATTTCATGCCAGTCAGAATGGTTGCGATCCAAAAGTCTACAAGCAATAAATGCTGGAGAGAGTGTGGAGAAAAGGGAACCCTTTTACACTGTTGGTGGGAATGCAAACTAGTACAGCCACTATGGAGAACAGTGTGGAGATTCCTTAAAAAACTGGAAATAGAACTGCCTTATGACCCAGCAATCCCACTGCTGGGCATACACACCGAGGAAACCAGAATTGAAAGATACACATATACCCCAATATTCATCGCAGCACTGTTTATAATAGATAGGACATGGAAGCAACCTAGATGTCCATCAGCAGTCGAATGGATAAGAAAGCTGTGGTACATATACACAGTGGAGTATTACCCAGTCATTAAAAAGAATACATTTGAATCAGTTCTAATGAGGTGGATGAAACTGGAGCCTATTATACAGAGTGAAGTAAGCCAGAAAAACAAAAAAACACCAATACAGTATGCTAACACATATATATGGAATTTACAAAGATGGTAATGGTAACTCTGTATGCGAGACAGCAAAAGAGACTCAAATGTATAGAACAGTCTTTTGGACTCTGTGGGAGAGGGCGAGGGTGGGATGATTTGGGAGAATGGCACTGAAACATGTATAATATCATATGTGCAATGAATCGTCAGTCCAGTTCCAATGCCTGATACAGGATGCTCACGGTTGGTGCACTGGGATGACCCAGAGGAATGGTATGGCGAGGGAGGTATTGGGGTGTTCAGGATGGGGAACACACGGACACCATGGCGGATTCATGTTGATGTATCCTAAAACCAATACAATATTGTAAAGTAATTAACCTCCAATTAAAATAAGTAAATTTATATTCAAAAACTTTTCAACGTCAAAAAAAAAACACAAAAACAAAAAAAGAGCACAACTCGACCCCAACTGGGATATCTGGGCATCCTGGTCTGGGCTGTCAGGCTGAGACTCCACACCTGCTCACTTCCTCAGTGAACTCAGGGAGTCATAGGCTTGGTCTGTGGGACACATTCTCTGGTGGGCAAAGGGAGGTGCCCATGTCCTGTGAAGACTCGAAGTGAGGGTCTTCTCTAGGGTCACCAGGGGATGCATGTGCCTCCCTCCTGAGAGCCCTGGGGGACCAGGGAGCATGGCATTCCAATTTCACCTCATTGATCCTGATGGGAGGGGAGAAGTGAGGGCCTGGGTCAGGTTCCCAGGTTAAGGTCAGCAGAGTAAAGGAACCCAGCTGTGCTAGGAGTCAAGGTAGAACCCTCAGAGGGTCTCTGTGACACCAGGATGTCCAAGTCATCAATTCTCTCAGCCCAGGGAGACCCCGGCAGAGTTGTAAGAATGAGCCCCTTACTCCTACTTGCTTCTCAGGGGTCCTGGCTGGGGAGGGCCTGGTTCTAAGGGGAACAAGGTCAGGGACAGAGGGTTGTGCTCAGACCTGCTGAGAGTCAAAGTGAAGAGCAGAAGGAGGGTTGAGGAATGTCCAGGACATCATCTCAGGTCTGGGAATCCCTGAGCATGGAGCCCTGATGTCATGTCTACAGACTCCCCTGGGGGTGGGGGTCCCACTGAAGTGATGGCCTTGGTGTGAGGGTCCTATCTCTGGTCAACACAAGGGGCATACCTGGACCTGCCAGGGCTCAAGATGAGGACCTTGATGGAGGACACAAGGAATCCCACAGGTCCCAGAACCTGCTGTCAGCCAGGGCATTCTGTGGTGGGGGGGGCAAGAGGAGACTTAAGTTGCCTGTGTCAGACCATCCTGGGTGCGTTTCTCAGCCAAGGCCCATGGTCCCGATCTGTTTCCTGCATCACTCCTGACTGTGTCTGTGGTTTGATCCTAGGAATCATGCTTGTGGTCGAGACGAGTGACCTGAGTAAGCCAAGCAAGGCCAAGGAAGACCTTCAGGACT
>CAKXYN010000555.1:0-68374 GCA_935064755.1 Tragelaphus eurycerus
TATAAAAAAGCATTTGCAACAATATGGATGGACCCGGAGGGCATTATGCTCAGTGAAATAAGTCAGGCGGAGAAAGACAATTACAGTCTCACTTGTATGTGGAATTGGAAAAAAATCAAACTCAGAAACAGAACAGGGTGTGGGGAACCAGAGGCGGGTGTTGAGGGGGCAGGTGAAGTGGGTGAAGATGGTCAACTTCCAGCTGTAAGACACACAATCCCTGGGGTTGTGTGTACAGCAAGGTGGCTGGGGTTCACAACACTGCGTTGTGTGTGTGAATGTTGCTAAGAGAGCAGTTCTGAAGAGATCTCCTCACGAGAAAATGATGTGTAGCTGTGAGTGGTTGTGGATGGTACCTGAACTTGTGATCATTTCGCAGCATGTACACATATCAAATCATGATACTGGGCGCCTAAAACGAACACTGTTCTGAACCGATTATATCTGATAACCTGTATCTCAGTGATCAGGGGTGAAAGCTGGGGAGATCTGTTGCTGAAGCAGATCCCAGGCCCCACAAAGCCTAACAGGGCCCTTTATGGGAAGAGCTTGCTGGCCCTGCCCCAGAAGACAGTGGTCACTGCAGCCACAGCAGTGAGTCTGGGGGAACTCCCAGCCCATCCAGCCCCTGCGCTCTACCTTTCCCCTCATTTACCCCCCTACCCACCCCAAGAGGGACAATATTCCCATTTTATAGATGAGAAAATGGAGGCTCGTTTTGCTTTGAATAACTAACCAAGTGATGGGAACCAGCTGTGAACACCAATGTTCTGAGTTCAAAGCCACATCTCAATCCTGATCTCTAGAAGGTAGGGGTCCAGGCATTGGAGACCCTCTGTCTTCCACACTTGAAGCCTTGCTCCAGGGCCCACCGTGCAGAGGCAGAATCAACACACTTAACTCACTTATTCTCACCCACTGGGCCCTTGGCTGCTGCTCTCTGCCCGCTGACACTCCAGCTGGCTGAGGTGCTACAGGTGTCTCATCTCCACCTGCTGCCCTCCCTGCCCTGAGGGGCAGCCCCTCCTCACCTCCTTATTCTAAAAGCTTAGCTCACAAGTCTGCAGAACTGCATGAAAACAGCCCTGCTGGTCTGTGTGGAGGCCTTGCTAAGGGGAGGGAGGGAGAGTTTGGGGTGCCTCTGATACGGAAGGGATATGAAAAAGGCAGAACTTATGTCCATAATGGGGCTCAGTTTGAAGCTAAGAACTTGGTCCCAGAGATAAATAAAGGCTGAGGAGGGGCTGAAGGTTACAAGGATGCTGAGAAAAGGGCTTGACTATGGGATTTCAAGTAGGTGGTGCTAGTGGTAAAGAACCCGCCTGCCGCTACAGGAGACGTAAGAGATGTGGGCTCCATCCCTGGGTCAGGAAGATGGCAGCCCACTCCAGTATTCTTGCCTGGAAAGTTCCTCACAGAGGAACCTGGCAGGCAATGGTCCATGGGGCCAAACTCAACTGAGTGACTGAACGCACAATTTAATAAAAAATAATCAGGCCCCTCGATGATAACAATTTGCACATTAAGCTTGGAATTGGCTACTTGACCTCAGTTCCCAGATGTGACTCTCTGGGAATTGGGGGGCCTTAACTAGAGATGCTGTCCTCTCAGCCATAGCCACACCTGCCCACGTGTGCACCTGGGGCCTGTGGTCCCACGGGTCAGGGCACTCCTGTCAGGCCCAGGAGGGCCAGGTCATAAGGAATGACACTTCAGTGGGGTCACCTGTGTGCCCCCTGCAAGGGTGAGCATCACGTGAAGAAGAGCCTTCCTTCCCCTCCATTCCCCAATCCCCAGGTCCAGTGCTGGGCAAGCACGCATCAGATCCCATCTGTTTAGCAAACATCCTGGCTGGTGTCAGGAGGCTGCCAGTCTGACATCATAAAGGGGATGATGGATTGGGATCCAACCCCCCAACTCACCAGTGAGTCCCCTTACCCACATCCAGCCCCTGTTCTCTCCTCTGTAAACTGGAACCCACCATGGGCCCCCGTGTAAATTACTACACACAGTTCTGGGCTGCTTCAGGAACCCTGGGGTGTGCTGACCCTGAGGCCTGGAAGGTGGGAGAGGAGTGGTGTGGGTGTAGCAGGTGTGACAGCAGAGCTGTGTAAGAACCAGCTGAGTGTGTGCTTTCTAATATCCAGAAACAGAAAGCTGCCACTAGCAAATGCATTCACTGGGGCCACGTTTACTCTCGCACCAGTTACAATCATCTGCTTGAAAAGAGCTCTCTGGAGACTATCAGTGACATTTCTGACCATCACAGACCAGTGATGCTTAGCTCCTCAGCACAGGGGGACTTGTGCACTGGGATTTCCGTCTGCTTCTGTCCTCACTCTCTTGCTCAGCTCCTCTAAGCAGCTCCCCGTGGCCCAAGGCCTGCTCATCTCCAGGCAGAAAACACCATAAAAAGTCATGCCACCTTCCCCACCCAGGCTGTGTTTCTGCAGCAATTAGCCACCAGTGACCATAGTCCCCTGATCATCCCGGCACCTCTGCATGTGCTGCTCTCCTGCTCTCTGCTCCCATGCCTTTGATCCCTCAGCTCCCGTGTTATTTCCCCTTTATGGTAGGATGGCTTTGGCTGCCCACCCAGAGGATTTGCCCAGTCCAATTCACTCTCTTCCAGTGGATGCTCAATGTGGATGAATAAAGGTTGGTCCAAATTTGTCATGACAGCTGCTTCCACCACTAGCGATTGGTCAGGACAAGGAGTCATGACCCATTTCTAGCCTGTGATATACTAGAGGAAGTCTACACAGGCTTCTATGAGAGATTTTCCTTCCTGAAAAGAGATATGCAGGGGGAAAGGTGACCCTTGCTTTCAATGGAGGGTTAAATTTGCAGAAGTGATGGTTGGAGTGGAGGCAGCCACCTTGCATCCATGAGGCAATGACACCCACATTCTGGTGATGGTGGAATAGAGAGGTGGGAGGATTCTGATGAAATTGTTGGGCCACCAGACCCACTCTGACTCTCCCATCTCTCACAGTTTCTTGAAACATTAAATATTAGTTGCCTAGGTAGTTGAAGCCACTCTCAATGTGGATTTCTATCATTTCAGTCAAACACATAACTAAATGATACAGTCTTCAAATCCCAGTTGAAAATTCTCTGTCCTGAAGCAGTTCCCCAGCAGACTTGGGTCTCTGCCTCTGCCCCACACCCTTCACCCATGAAAGCGGCTTAGGTGCTATGGCCTGTCAGCCTGGCTGGCTTATCTGTATGTGGTGTGTGAACACCTCCGGGCAGGCCTCTACCTTCTCTTCTCTGTGCACCCTGAGCCTGCAAACAGTGGGCTTTCAGAACCTCAGGGACCTCACCCCACCCCCCACCCCGGCCAGAATCCTCCAGTTCTCAAAGGGCCTGTGGATGCTCTTTGGTCCAAGTGCTTCTTCCAGACGGTGGGGTCTTCTACAGCCTCCGAAGCAGCAAGAGCAAGGGCCATTGCAAACCGAGCTTCCCAGCTGTTAGGTCTCACCTCTCACCTGCCTTCCTGTGCTGAGCTGTCCATTCATTGTCCACTGGGTCTCTCCTGCGGCACCAAGGGAGGCTGCAGTGTGGAGAAAGGAGTACTGGAGCTGAGTTTCAAGGAGACGTGGAAACGGCAGTGTTGGATGCATCCTGTTCAAACTGAGTGAGGTTCCCTGTATATTCTGGAAAAGGCCTCTGGTGTGCAAGAGGGAAGCAGGGCCCCCCAAGGCCCAAGGGAAGAAGATGTCCACGAGCATGAGCGGGAAGCCTCCTCTGTAGCAGCTCCAGATGGGAGCCAGTGACCCAGGAACTGTCCATGTGGTCACATGAGCTTGACTGTGTGATTGACAAGCAACGCGGGAGAAAGGTGGGCAGGACTGGGGGAAACCAGAGGGTTGGGTGTGGTCTGGTGAAGTAAGCTGCCCTCCTTCCTTCAGGGTGAGTTGCTTTTGTGACTGTCGAAACAGCCACTTGGCAGTTCCCAATCCTCAGACCCCTGGGAAGCCAGCTTGGGGCTGGGTGCCTTAGCCCCTTCACATGGACAAGCCACACCATGTGGCTTCCCAGATTTCAAGGAGCAGGATCTGGGGCTTCTTTCTGACTGCACATTGCCTGGCTGTAGCCCACTCACCTTCCTTCTCTGAGCCTCCATCTTGTCCTCTAAAAAGGGGCATGGATTACTACCTGAACGGGACTAACCCTGTGAGGACTAACTTGGGGAATCCTAGAATTAGTAGTTGGCCCCAACAGATACCGCTTGTATCCATTCAAATCTCCAAATTAAACTGGAGTCTTGTAGTGTTATATGGAATTTCTTCCCTGAGGCCTGATGAAACCCACACCGTGGCAGTCCCAGGGTCTCCACTTAGCCAGCTGGACATCAAACCCAAAGGGGCTCAAACAAGCTAACAGACAAGCAGGAAAGAATGATCATAACTAAGTCCACGGGCACAGCTTCCGGCTGGACTGTACCTGGATCTCAGGGATGTCAGCAGGAATTGTCTTTCCCCACCTCTCAGCTCTGCTTGCTGATGTCACCCTCATCCAAGTAGCTCTGCCTTTATGGAACAAGGCCACCAACTGCCAGAAGCTGATGTCACATCCCTCCAACTGCCACAAGCTGACCTCACTTCCCTCCAACTGCCAAAGGCTGACCTTAGGTATCCCCTGTTCCTAAGGGAAATAAACCTCCATTCCCCCGGATTCCAGAACTTGCCCTGATTAGTCACTTGTCCAGCCCTGAGTCAATCACAGGTGTCCAGGGAGGATGGAACATGCCGATTGGTCAGGTGGAGGTCATGTGACCACCCCCTCTGGGAAACCTGTGAGCTGTTCAGCATGTTTCAGGGAGGGAGACAGTGAGATGCCCCAAGAGCAGGGTTGAGGAGGGGACAATGGAAGGATCTGCTGTGATGTGTTTCTGGGATGTACCTGCCTACATCCTCCTCACACACCCAGTTTCCCCTATTTACAAAATGCTTTGTGATGGGTCTCTTCTCTTCCCAAGCTCCATTTCACCCACTCACACCAATTAGGATCAACACCTCCTGTTTGGAGACAGGATTGGGGATCCCCTCCCAGCCTCAATCCTTGTTTTCAGTGTGAGCTTGCAGCCATGTATTCAGCCCACAAACACCCACTGAGCATCACCGTGTGTCGCTACGGGTTTCAGGACTGTTGGTTGCTCTGAGTAGTGGGCATTACCTAGGGGCCTCCCACAGGGAGTGAATTTTGTCTGAGGAAGCCGTTCAGACGGAGTCACTGAATAACGGAATTGCTTGCTGTACCCCTGAAACTAACACAGCCTTGTAAATCAACTATACTTCAATATATAAGAAAGATATTCCCTTCCTGAAAATTGTCCTTAAACTTGTAAAATTTTCCCTTTCAAATGCAGGTTCTTAACGTTTCTGTAATTGATTTGGTGGTGTTTCTCTGAGTTAGGGATCCAGCTTTGTTTTCCAGTTGCATGTCAAATTGCCCCAGCACCATTTACTCAATGGGCCGCCTTCCTCCATTTACGTATTGAGAATGCTTTTTTCAAACTCCTAAGTATCAAGGACCTCAGGTCTTCGGTAATTTGTAGAGCACTCCACGGTCATGCAGACTGTCTCTACAGCCTGTACCTTCTCTCCTCTTTCTATGCCTGCAGTTTCTAGAATGCACAAGTGCCCCAGAAAGCCCCATGTAGTAGAGACATTTCTGATCCCTTTATCCTCAAAACCAGAGAGGTGGTCACTGCTTGTGCTTCCCGCCCCCGTCTCGTCCTTCCTTGTGTCGCACTGACCGTAAGGTGCCTGTGGTTTAATAGACGCCACCCCCTGCCCGCCCCCCTTACTCCTGCTAGCTCCTTCCCTGGTAGGGAGATAGAGAACTCGGGGAGCAGTGCTCCATCATGCTTGAGCTGGCACAGAGACACATTCTGGCCAGGAAGGCTGCACCCCTGCTGTGGCCTCTGATCCTGCACCCTGGGCCCTGGGCAGAGACCCCGTCCTGAGGCCCCCGCCCTGACCCACCAGGAGAGAGGACTGGGTGCAGCCGTCCTGAGGCCCCCCGCCCTGACCCACCAGGAGAGAGGACGGGGTGCAGCCGTCCTGAGGGGGCCCCCCCGCCCTGACCCACCAGGAGAGAGGACTGGGTGCAGCCGTCCTGAGGCCCCCCGCCCTGACCCACCAGGAGAGAGGACGGGGTGCAGCCGTCCTGAGGCCCCCGCCCTGACCCACCAGGAGAGAGGACGGGGTGCAGCCGTCCTGAGGCCCCCCGCCCTGACCCACCAGGAGAGAGGATGGGGTGCAGCCGTCCTGAGGCCCCCGCCCTGACCCCACCAGGAGAGAGGACGGGGTGCAGCCGTCCTGAGGCCCCCGCCCTGACCCCCACCAGGAGAGAGGACGGGGTGCAGCCCCTTGCTTTTCTGCCCTGGTCCTCATCCAGCCCCATCTGCCTCCCAGGCTTCACCCTTGACACCCACCCACAGGGTCAGGAGGGCCTAGTTCTGGAGAGTTTCACACAATGAGACACTGTTGCGGGCCCTCAAACCCCCAGTCTAAATAAACGTTTCCTTAGAGCCTCGTGATCCTGTGAGGAGATACTGGTTTTGCACCCATTTTGCAGTTGAGAAAAACAAGGCTCGGCCATTGTGTGATTTGCCCAGGGTCACCCCGCAGGTCAGTGAGTGAGCTAGGGTTTGAACCCAGGCTGCGTGGCCCCAGTCTCCCCATCTCAGACTCCATGACTCCATACAGGTTTTTCAGCTCCTCAGTTAAATTTATTTCAAGGCATTTTATTCTTTTTAGTGCAGTTGTAAATGGGACTGTCTTCTTCATTTCTCTTTCTGATAGTTTATTATTAGAGTGGAGAAATGCAACAGATTTTTGTCCTGCAACCTTGCTGAATTTGTTAGTTCTAATAGCTATCCTTTGGTGGAGTTTTTATGGTTTCACAAAATATTGTATCATATGTAAATAGTGGCAGTTTTACTTCTTTTGTTTCAATTTAATTTGGATGGCGTTTCTTTTTCTTTTCTTTCTTCATTCCTGGGCAGGACTTCCAATACTTTGTTGAATAAAAATATGAGTGGGCATCCTTGAATTTTTCCTAATCTTTCAAATAAATTTTCACCTTTCTCCACTGAGTATGCTGTTATCTGTGGGCTCGTCTTTTATGGCCTGTAATATATTCCATGTATAACCACTTTGTTGAGAGTTGATATAAATCAGGTCAGATCAGTCTCTCAGTCGTGTCCGACTCTTTGCGACCCCATGAATCGCAGCACGCCAGGCCTCCCTGTCCATCACCAACTCCCGGAGCTCACCCAGACTCACACCCATCAAGTCAGTGATGCCATCCAGCCATCTCATCCTCTGTCGTCCCCTTCTCCTCTTGCCCCCAATCTTTCTCAGCATCAGAGTCTTCTCAAATGAGTCAACTCTTCGCATCAGGTGGCCAAAATACTGGAGTTTCAGCTTTAGCATCATTCCTTCCAAAGAAATCCCAGGCTGATCTCCTTCAGAATAGACTGGTTGGATCTCCTTGCAGTCCAAGGGACTCTCAAGAGTCTTCTCCAACACCACAATTCAAAAGCATCAATTCTTCGGCACTCAGCCTTTCACAGTCCAGCTCTCACATCCATACATGACCACAGGAAAGACCATAGCCTTGACTAGACAGACCTTTGTTGGCAAAGTAATGTCTCTGCTTTTGAATATGCGATCTAGGGTGATCATAACTTTCCTTCCAAGGAGTAAGCGTCTTTTAATTTCATGGCTGCAGTCACCATCTGCAGTGATTTGGGAGCCCAGAAAAATAAAGTCTGACACTGTTTCCACTGTTTCCCCATCTATTTCCCATGAAGTGATGGGACCAGATGCCATTATCTTCGTTTTCTGAATGTTGAGCTTTAAGCCAACTTTTTCACTCTCTACTTTCACCTTCATCAAGAGGCTTTTGAGTTCCTCTTCATTTTCTGCCATAAGGGTGGTGTCATCTGCATATCTGAGGTTATTGATATTTCTCCCAGCAATCTTGATTCCAACTTGTGTTTCTTCCAGTCCAGCGTTTCTCATGATGTACTCTGCATATAAGTTAAATAAACAGGGTGACAATATACAGCCTTGACGAACTCCTTTTCCTATTTGGAACCAGTCTGTTGTTCCATGTCCAGTTCTAACTGTTGCTTCCTGACCTGCATACAAATTTCTCAAAAGGCAGATCAAGTGGTCTGGTATTCCCATCTCTTTGAGAATTTTCCACAGTTGATTGTGATCCACACAGTCAAAGGCTTTGGCATAGTCAATACAGCAGAAATAGATGTTTTTCTGAAACTCTCTTGCTTTTTCCATGATCCAGCAGATGTTGGCAATTTGATCTCTGGTTCCTCTGCCTTTTCTAACACCAGCTTGAACAGCAGGAGGTTCACGGTTCACATATTGCTGAAGCCTGGCTTGAGAATTTTGAGCAGTACTTTACTAGCTTGTGAGATGAGTACAATTGTGCAGTAGTTTGAGCATTCTTTGGCATTGCCTTTCTTTGGGATTGGAATGAAAACTGACCTTTTCCAGTCCTGTGGCCACTGATGAGTTTTCCAAATTTGCTGGCATATTGAGTGCAGCACTTTCACAGATGCTGTATTTTGTTAAAAGCTTTTTCTGCATCTATTGAGATGATCATATGATTTTTATCCTTTGTTTTTTTTGTGTGTGTGTGTTTGTATCACATTGATTTGTACATATCAGCCTTGCATCCCTAGAATAAATTCCACTGGTCATGGCATTTGATTCTTTTAATTTATTCTTGAATTTGGTTTGCTAATATTCTATTGAGGATTTTTGCATCTATGTACATCAGGGTCTTTCTTGACATTCTTAAATTCTGAATTTAAAATGTTATCTCAGACTTCCCCGGTGATCCAGGGTTAAGAATCTGCCTATTAATGCAGGGAACACGGATTGAATCCCTGGTCTGGGAAGATCCCACATGCTGAGTGCAACTAAGCCTGTGAACCACAGCTACTGAAGCCCGATCGCCCTAGAGCCCATGCTCTGCAACCAGAGAAGCCACTGCAAGGAGAAGGCTGTAAAGCACAGTAGAGAGCAGCCCCACTCGCCACAGCTAGAGAAAGCCTGTGCGTAGCAGTGAAGACCAAGCACAACCAAAACTACAAGGCCATCTCAATGAAAAAATACATTTAAATGCAAAGATATCAAGAAAGTGAAAGAGTGCTTAGAAGTAAATGATATTAATAATAAGGCATAACAGATGAAAGGAACAAGTATTCCAAATAACTTACTTTTCATAATAATTTTAGCTATTCAGAGGACTTCTCATCAAAATAAATTTAAAAGGCAAGTTCCAAGTTAAAATTTTCTTGGCACTATATTTCTATGATAAACTGAAACTTAAATAATTTATGTATATGATGTTAAGGTATACTATTCACATATGAAAATCATATTTTCATAAACTTAATGACATAGGTAAGTACTAATATTAAGTGAAAATGTAACTAGGAATATAGGATGAGCCCATCCCTGGAGAAGGAAATAGCAACCCACTCCAGTGTTCTTACCTGGGAAATCCCACGAACAGAGGAGCCTGGTGGACTATACTCCTTGGGTTCACAAGAGTTGGACAACACTTAGGGACTAAACCACCACCACCAAGTTTAGACGAAAGTACAGGTATGTTGAGTGATAGTTTTCAAGTTTAAAAAAAATGGTTTAGTGTTAATATAATCAGAAGGAGTCCATAAATATGCTTTGGTTTGATATTCGGTTTCTTTCGATCAGATACACAGAGCTGTGATGCAGATCTGATATTACCAACACTTTGCCACGCCACCTACTGCAGGTCCTGGGAGGCACCGACTTGCTGTCCTGGAGGCAGTGCCTGACTCAATTCAGTTCAGTTCAGTCGCTCAGTTGGCCTGACTCAAGGGCTCCATAAATATTCCTAGATATGCTGCACTTCGGAAGTAACCTGTTTTTCCACAGTGTGAAGTCACAAGACAAAGATTGCTCCCATCGGAAGTTACCTCCTGAACACTGACTCTTACGCATTTGGTTTTACCTGCCTGCAGTGCAGTGAGAATGTCTGAGTTACAGATGCAGCTTCTTTTGCCTCAGAGCCAAGGAGCCCTGAGCGCTCCTGCCATTCCTTATGTGACCGCCAGAGGGCCGTGCTCGACCGCTCATGACGATCGCACTGCCCACATCAATCGTTTCATGTTATTCTTCCTCAGAACTTGTTTCATTTCCTTAGAGAACTTCCTTCAGGACTATTATATTCTCTTTTATTCATCAATCTTTTGGAATCTACTGAAAACTTACAAACAACAGCTAAAAGTAATACATTGGATGGGAGATGCCCCTCCTTACACAGGCAGGCACATAAAATTATGAATTTCTGAATTGAGAGGGTCCATATTCAACAGTAGGTGAACCAAGCAATTCCAAATGCTCAAGCTGGATTTAGAAAAGGCAGAGGAATCAGAGATCAAATTGCAAACATCCGTTGGATCCTACAAAAAGCAAGAGAGTTCCAGAAAAACATCTACTTCTGCTTTATTGACTACACCAAAGCCTTTGACTGTATGGATCACAATAAACTGTGGAAAATTCTGAAAGAGATGAGAGTATCAGGCCACCTTACCTGACTCCTGAGAAATGTGTATGCAGGTCAAGAAACAACAGTTAGAACCGGACATGGAACAATGGACTGGTTTCAAATTGGGAAAGGAGTAGGACAAGGCTGTATATTGTCCCCCTGCTTATTTAACTTCTAGGCGAAATACATCATGTAAAATGCTGAGCTGGATGAAGCACAAGTTGGAATCAAGATTGCAGGGAGAAATACCAATAACCTCAGATTTGTAGATGATGCCACCCTTATGGCAGAAAGTGAAGAGGGACTAAAGAACCTCTTGATGAAAGTGAAAGAGGAGAGGGAAAAAGTTGGCCTAAAAGTCAACATTCTACTTAAAATGATGAAAGAGAAATCTACACACAAGTTTACTATGCCCAGCAAGGATCTCATTCAGACAAGGAGAAATCAAAAGCTTTACAAACAAAACAGAGAACTCAGCACCACCAAACCAGATCTTCAACAACTTCTAAAGGATTTTCTCTAGACAGGAAACACAGAAAAGGTTTATAAAATAGAATGCAAAACAACAAAGTAAATGGCAATGGGATCATGCTTATCAATAATTACATTACATGTAAATGGGTTGAATGCCCCAACCAAAAGACAAGGACTGGCTGAATGGATACAAAAACAAGACCTCTCTATATGCTGTCTGCAAGACACCCAGCTCAAACCGAGGGACATGTACAGACTGAAAGTGAAGAGCTGGAAAAAGACATTTCATGCAAGTGGAGACCATAAGAGGGGAGGAGTAGCAGACTCATATCAGATAAAATAGACTTTTAAATAAAGACTGTGAAAAGTGACAAAGAGGACACTATGTAATGATCAAAGGATCAATCCAAGAAGAAGTTATAGTGATTGTAAAGATATATGTACCGAACATAGGAGCACCTCGATACGTAAGGCAGATGCTAACAAATATGAAGCAAAATTAACAGTAACACAATAATAGTGGGAGACTTTAACACCACACTCACACCTATAGATAGATCAACCAAAGAGATAATTAGCAAGGAAGCACAAGCTTTAAATGATACAATGGACCAGTCTGGTCCATTTGGGATGAATGGACCCAAAATAACGAATTTCACCTTTCCTCAAGTTCACATGGTACATTCTCCAAGATAGATCACATCCTGGGCCATAAATCTAGCCTCGGTAAATTCAAAAAAACTTTAAATCATTTCAAGCATCTTTTCTGATCACAGTGTGGTAAGATTAGATGTCAACTACAGGGAAAAAACTATTAAAAATTCAAACATATGGAGACTAAACAACACACTTCTGAATAACAAACAGATCACAGAAGAAATCAAAAAGGGAATCAAAATATGCATGCTGCTGCTGCTGCTGTTGCTTCAGTCGTGTCTGACCCTGTGCAACCCATAGATGGCAGCCCACCAGGCTCCCCCGTTCCTGGGATTCTCCAGGCAAGAACACTGGAGTCGGTTGCCACTTCCTTCTCCAATGCATGAAAGTGAAAAGTGAAAGTGAAGTTGCTCAGTTGTGTCCGACTCTTAGTGACCCCATGGACTGCAGCCTACCAGGCTCCTCCATCCATGGGATTTTCCAGGCAAGAGCACTGGAGTAGGTAGCCATACCTTCTCCAGGTGATCTTCCCCACCCAGGGATTGAATCCAGGTCTCCTGCCTTGCAGGCAGATTCTTTTTTGCCATCTGAGTCACCAGAGAAGCCCCAAGTGTCCTGAATATCACCCCAACATCATCCTACAATCAGGCAAAGAGCTGCAACTTATCTAGATATATTCATATTTCACTCAACCAAGCTGAAGCTTCTATTATTGAAAATTTAAAAATTAATCGATAGGCCTATTTAGATGTGATCAATCTCAGCTCCAAATGTGTCTTATTGAACTAATCATCACTATCCTAAATAGGATTTCTTGTCCCATAAAAGATGAATGAAAACAACAATTATTCTTGAAGCTAAGAAAAAAGAGAAACATGTATTATCATTTTGACTCATTTAACAAAGACCAGTGGCTGAGCTAGACATTAATTCAGTATTATTTGCTTACTTAAATAATACAAAAGATCATAAGCATTTACTATCAGCAACTATATGCCAATAAAATGGACAACTTGGAAGAAATGGACAAATTCTTAGAAAAGAATAACCTTCCCAAACTGAACCAGGAAGAAGTAGAAAATCTTTACAGACCCATCACAAGCACAGAACTAGAAACTGTACTCAAAAATCTTCCAACAAACAAAAGCCCAGGACCAGTTGACTTTACAGGTGAATTCTACCAAAAATTTAGAGAAGAGCTAACCCCTATTCTACTCAAACTCTTCCAGAAAACTGCAGAGGAACATAAACTGCTAAACTTATTCTATGAGGCCATAGGTAAAATCCCAAACTCATTCTATGAGGCCATCATCACCCTAAGACCAAAATCTGACGAAGATGCCACAAAAAAAGACAACTACAGGCCAATGTCACTGATGAACATACATGCAAAAATCCTCAACAAAATTCTAGCAAACAGAATCCAACTACATATTAAAAAGATTATACATCATGACCAAGTGGGCTTTATCCCAGGGATGCAAGGATTCTTCAATATCCACAAATCAATCAATGTGAAACACCACAGTAACAAATTGAAAAATAAAAACCCTATGATTGTGTCAATAGATGCAGAGAAAGCCTTTGAAAAAGTTCAACATCCATTTATGATTAAAAAAAAAAAAGCTCCAGAAAGCAGAAATAAAAGGAACATACCTCAACATAATAAAAGCTGTATTTGATAAACCCACAGCAAACATTATCCTCAGTGATAAAAAATTGAAACCATTTCCCCTAAACTCAGGAACAAGACAAGGGTGCCCACTCTCACCACTACTATTAAACATAGTTTTGGAAGTTTTAGCCATAGCAATCAGAGACGAGAAAGAAATAAGAGGGATCCAGATTGGAAAAGAAGAAGTAAAACTCTCACTGTTGGCAGATGGCAAGATCCTCTACATAGAAAACCCTAAAGATTCCACCAGAAAATTACTAGAGGTAATCAATGAAGATAGTAAAGTTGCAGGATATAAAATTAACACAGAGAAACCCCTTGCATTCCTATACACTAACAATGAGAAAGCAAAGAGAAATTAAGGAAACAATCCCATTCACCAATGCAATGAAAAGAATACAATACATAGAAATAAATCTACCTAAAGTACAAAATACATATATATATATATATATATATATATATATATAAAACTATAAAACACTGATGAAAGAAATCAAAGATGACACAAATAGATGGAGAAATATAGGATGAATAGAACCAACATAGTGAAAATGAGTATACTACCCAAAGCAATCTATAGATTCAATGCAATCTCTATCAAACTACCAACGGTATTTTTCACAGAACTAGAACAAATAATGTCACAGTTTGTATGGAAATACGAAAAACCTCGAAGCCAAAGAAATCTTGAGAAAGAAGAATGGAACTGGAGGAATCAACCTGCCTGACTTTAGGCTCTACTACAAAGCCAAGTCATCAAGACAGTATGGTACTGGCACAAAGACAGAAATATAGATCAATGGAACAAAATAGAAAGCCCAGAGATAAATCCACACACCTATGGACACCTTATCTTTGACAAAGGAGACAAAAATATACAATGGAGAAAAGATAAACTCTTTAACAAGTGGTTTTGGGAAAACTGGTCAACTGCCTGTAAAAGAATGAAACTTGAACACTTTCTAACACCATACTCAAAAATAAACTCAAAATGGATTAAGGATTCAAATTTAAGACCAGAAACTATAAAACTTTTAGAGGAAAACAGGCAGAGCACTCTCTGACATAAATACAGAAAGATCGTCTATGACCTACCTCCCAGAATAATGGAAATAAAAGCAAAAATAAACACATAGGACCTAATTAAACTTAACAGCTTTTGCACAACAAAGAAAACTATAAGCAAGGTGAAAAGACAGCCTTCAGAATGGGTAAAATAATAGCAAATGAAGTAACAGACAAAAATTAATCTCAAAAATATACAAGCAGCTCAATACCAGAAAAGTAAACAACCCAATCAAAAATGGGCTAAAGAACTAAACAGACATTTCTCCAAAGAAGACATACAGCTGGTTAACAAGCACATGAAAAGATGCTCACTATCACTCAACATCAGAGAAATGCAAATCAAAACCACAATGAGGTACCAACTCACACTGGTTAGAATGGCTGCTATCAAAATGTCTACAAATAATAACTTCTGGAAAGAGTGTGGAGAAAAGAGAACCCTCTTAAACTGTTGGTGGGAATACAAACTAGTAAGCCACTATGGAGAACAGTGTGGAGATTCCTTAAAAAACTGGAAATAGAACTGCCATATGACCCAGCAATCCCACTGCTGTACATATACACTGAGGAAACCAGAATTGAAGTAAACACATGTACCCCAATGTTCACTGAAGCACTGTTTACAATAGCTAGGACATGGAAGCAGCCCAGATGTCCACTGGCAGACGAATGGATAAGAAACTTGTGATACCTATACACAATGGAATATTACTCAGCTATTAAAAGGAACACATTTGAGTGAGTTCTAATGAGCTGGATGAAATTGGAGCCTATTATACAGAGTGTAATAAGTGAGAAAGAAAAACACCAATACAGTATATTAAAGCATATATATGGAATTTAGAAAGATGGTAATGACGACCCTATATGCAAGAAAGCAGAAGAGACACAGATATAAAGAACAGCCTTTTGGACTCTGCGGGAGAAGGCAAGGGTGGTATGATTTGAAAGAATAGCATTGAAACATGTATATTACTGTATGTGAAATAGATCACCAGTTCAAGTTCAATGCATGAAACAGGGCACTCAAAGCCAATGCACTGGGACAACCCAGAGGGAGGGACTGGGGAAGGGAGCGGGAGGAGTTTCGGGATGGGAGGACACACGTACACCTGTGGCTGATTCATGTCAATGCATGGCAAAAAGCACCACAATATTTAAAGTAATTAACCTCCAATGGAGTCGGGAAGAGTCAGGTACGACTGAGCGACTTCACTTTCACTTTTCACTTTCATGCATTGGAGAAGGAAATGGCAACCCACTCAGGTGTTCTTGCCTGGAGAATCCCAGGGACGGGGGAGCCTGGTGGGCTGCCATCTGTGGGGTTGCACAGAATCGGACCCGACTGATGCAACTTAGCAGCAACCTCCAATTAAAATAAATAAATTAATTAAAAATTTTAAAAGAAGATATTAAGGAAAACTTATAAAACAAAATATGAAAAAGAAAATGAAATCACTCATAACATTCTTAAAAAAAAAAACCTCAACTTTCAAAAACTGAAGATCATGGCATCTGGTCCTATCACTTCATTGCAAATAGATGGAGAAACAATGGAAACAGTGACAGACTTTACTTTCTTGGACTTCAAAATCACTGCAGATGATGACTGTAGCCATGAAATTAAAAGACACTTGCTTCTTGGAAGAAAAGCTATGACAAACCTAGACAGCATATTAAAGAGCAGAGACATTACTTTGCTGACAAAGGTCTGTCTCATTTAAGCTATAGTTTTTCCAGTAGTCATGTATAGATGTGAGAGGTGGACCATAAAGAAAAATGAGGACTTGAAGAACTGATGCTTTTGAACTGAGGTGTTGGAGAAACCTATGGAGAATCCCTTGGACAGCAAGGAGATCCAACCAGTTCATCCTAAAGGAAATCAATCCTAAATATTCATTGGAAGAACTGATGCTGAAGCTGAAACTCCAATACTTTGGCCACCTGATGCAAAGAACTGACTCACTGGAAAAGGCCTGGATGCTGGGAAAGACTGAAGGCAGGAGGAGAAGGGGATGACAGAGGATGAGATGGTTAGATGGCATCACTGACTAAGTGGACATGAGTTTGAGCAAGCTCTGGGAGTTGGTGATGGACAGGGAAGCCTGGCGTGCTGCAGCCCATGAAGTCACAAAGAGTCGGACATGACTGAGCGACTGAACTGAACTTTGCCTAATGTGAAATTTAAAAACTCATTCAAAGTGGACAAAATACCTAAATTTAGGAGCTAGACCTGCAAACTTATTAGAGACCACATAGGAGCAAATTTCTTGACTTAGATTTGGCGTCAGTTTCTTAAAGGTGCCACCAACTACACCAAAGTTAGAATATATATTGGTTGAAGTGTCACCAACATGACTGCAAAAATTAGATGGGACATTTCTCCAGTAATTCTCCCCAAACCTATTGTGTGTATGTGTGTTAATTACTCAGTTGTGTCCAACTCTTCATGACCTCATGGACTGTAGCCTGCCAGGCTCCTCTGTCCATGAATTTCTCCAGATAAGAATACTGGAGTGTGCAGCCATTTCCTTCTGCAGGGCATCTTCTTGACCCAGAGATCGAACCTAGGTTTCCTGCCTTGCAGGCAGAGTCTCTACCATCTGAGCCACCAGGAAAGCCCCCCACCCTGCCTCCGCACACCCATTAGGCAATGCCAGTTATTGTCTCCATTATACAGATGGGGCCACTTAGGCACACAGCCCTGCTGGGATCACCCAGCTAAGAAGAGGCTGAGTAGGCCCCAGACTACAGTTTCTCTGTCTTTGAACTCTGTGCCCCTTCCACACTGCTTCTCCCGGGATTTCTCCAGAGATTGGATGCTCAGGCCTCAAGAACTCCCTGAGCTCTGGGGCAGGGTCACCACCTATGCCTGGGGCTGGACTCACTGGCCAGGAGTAGCCCACCCTGCCACTGGGGGCCCTTCCAGTCCCAGGACAAGCTTCTACCTGGGCAGGAGGTTGTTTCTCTATAGACACTGGAAGTAAGGGCTCCTGTATCCTCAGAGCTGAGAGACCCCTATGGCATCTGGTTGCAGCTTGCTTGTCAGGTGGGTCCTGCAGATGTCTACTAAACACTGGGTTCACATCCCTCCTCTGCAGTCTCTAGGACAGAAATGGGGACAGTTTCTTTAAGCTCCATTTCTTCATCAGTCAAACAGGGACAGTGTTTCTACCTTCTGCCTGGAATTGTTAAGAGAGTCCATGAGCGGATTCATGTCTGGAAAAGAGACCCAGGTAAGGGGTGGATCTTTAGCTGCACTCGTTGATTCGATGAAGTCTTTCCTGGTGGCTCAGTGGTGAAGAATCCACCTGCCAAAGCAGGAGACCGAGGTTCTATCCCTGAGTCAGGAAGATCCTCTGGAGGAGAAAATGGCAACCCACTCCAGTATTCTTGCCTGGGAAATCCCATGGACAGAGGAGCCTGGTGGGCTACAGTTGATGGCCTTGCAAGCCTGCTGCTGCCCTGGGCTCCCCAGCTCTGACCACTTAATTCCCTCTGCTGAGTGCTCAACTCCTTCAGACTCATATCATTCTCCAGAAAGCCTTTTTCACACTCCCACTGGGTGGGGTGTCCCTTGGCTGGCTGTGGGGGACAGCATAGGGGCTCACGCCATCAGACCCAGGGCATCCCTGAAATGACCCAGCCCTGTGCCTGCAGAAGATGAAATGCTGAGTGCCGAGAGCTGACCCCGGAGCTCCCTACACAGTGCTGTCTCCTCCTTGGACCACATGCTGGGGTGACTGGGAAATGAGCTTCTTCCTTCCAAGGCAGCCAGAGTGAGCTGCCCTGATCTCCCTGGGGTGCCTCCCACCTCCTCTGTGTGCTCACCCTGAGTCAGCATGTCAGGGTCCACAGCCATCGAATGGCCAGTGTCTTTTTGGTGGTCTATCAGTTCAGAAATGGTATGGACCTAACAGAAGCAGAAGATATGAAGAAGAGGTGGCAAGAATACACAGAAGAACTGTACAAAAAAGATCTTCATGACCCAGATAATCATGATGGTGTGATCACTCATCTAGAGCCAGACATCCTGGAATGTGAAGTCAAGTGGGCCTTAGAAAGCATCACTATGAACAAAGCTAGTGGAGGTGATGGAATTCCAGTTGAGCTATTCCAGATCCTGAAAGATGATGCTGTGAAAGTGCTGCACTTAACGTGCCAGCACATTTGGAAAACTGAGCAGTGGCCACAGGACTGGAAAAGGTCAGTTTTCATTCCAATCCCAAAGAAAGGCAATGACGAAGAATGCTCAAACTACCGCACAATTGCACTCATCTCACACGCTAGTAAAATAATGCTCAAAATTCTCCAAGCCAGGCTTCAGCAACATGTGAAACGTGAACTTCCTGATGTTCAAGCTGGTGTTAGAAAAGCCAGAGGAACCAGACATCAAATTGCCAACATCCGCTGTATCATGGAAAAAGCAAGAGAGTTCCATAAAAACATCTATTTCTGCTTTATTGACTATGCCAAAGCCTTTGACTGTGTGGATCACAATCAACTGTGGAAAATTCTGAAAGAGATGGGAATACCGGATCACCTGATCTGCCGCTTGAGAAATTTGTATGCAGGTCAGGAAGCAACAGTTAGAACTGGACATGGAACAACAGACTGGTTCCAAATAGGAAAAGGAGTTCGTCAAGGCTGTATATTGTCACCCTGTTTATTTAACTTATATGCAGAGTACATTATGAGAAACACTGGACTGGAAGAAGCACAAGCTGGAATCAAGATTGCCAGGAGAAATATCAATAACCTCAGATATGCAGATGACACCACCCTTATGGCAGAAAGTGAAGAGGAACTAAAGGGCCTTTTGATGAAGGTGAAAGTGGAGAGTGAAAAGTTGGCTTAAAGCTCAACATTCAGAAAACGAAGATAATGGCATCTGGTCCCATCACTTCATGGGAAATAGATGGGGAAACAGTAGAAACAGTGTCAGCCTTTATTTTTCTGGGCTCCAAAATCACTGCAGATGATGACTGCAGCCATGAAATTAAAAGATGCTTACTCCTTGGAAGGAAAGTTATGACCAACCTAGACAGCATATTCAAAAGCAGAGACATTACTTTGCCAACAAAGGTTCGTCTAGTCAAGGCTATGGTCTTTCCTGTGGTCATGTATGGATGTGAGAGTTGGACTGTGAAGGAGGCTGAGCACCGAAGAATTGATGCTTTTGAACTGTGGTGTTGGAGAAGACTCTTGAGAGTCCCTTGGACTGCAAGGAGATCCAGCCAGTCCATTCTGAAGGAGATCAGCCCTGGGATTTCTTTGGAAGGAATGATGCTAAAGCTGAAACTCGTTTGGCCACCTCATGCGAAGAGTTGACTCATTGGAGAAGACTCTGATGCTGGGAGGGATTGGGGGCAGGAGGAGAAGGGGACGACAGAGGATGAGATGGCTGGATGGCATCACTGAGTCGATGGATGTGAGTCTGAGTGACCTCCGGGAGTTGGTGATGGACAGGGAGGCCTGGCGTGCTGCGATTCATGGGGTGGCAAAGAGTTGGACATGACTGAGTGACTTATCTGATCTGATCTCATCTGATTGGTTCAGTTCAGTTCAGTCGTTCAGTCATGTCTGACTCTTTGCAACCCCATGGACTGCAGCACACTTTATATTGAAAATCAGTTTCTGGAGAAGAGTTTAGGTTTAATGGAAACAACATTGGGAAGAAGAATTCGGGCCACTTCTTACAAACCAGCACTAGCCTGAGCCCCTAACCTGTGGCACTGCCTTTGGCTGGCAGCCCTGGCCCGTGGTCCTCACTGTTCTCCCCTCCGGCAGTGCCCTGTTCCATCAGGGGCATCTCTGTCTCTCACCCTGGGACCTGAGTGCCCTCCCTGTTAAGATCTACATTCTGTGAGTAGGGATCCATGTCCTGGAAGACAAAGGAGAGGTTGCTCACCCAAAGCCACAAGCAGAGTGCCACTCTTACTTTAATTTGAGGGCGGGAAGGGCTTTTCTCCTTTCCCCTCCCTGGGGTCTGGGGTGGGAAGCAGAGCCCTTCCCCCATGAAGGATCTGAATCAGGACTGGGGCAGGGGCCGAGCCAGGGTTCACTGCTGGAGGAGCCGGAGGGGTGCTGAGGGGCTGTGCTGCCTGCAGAGCCCCAAGCCTGAGGCTCTGACCTTCCTGCGGCCCCCAGTGGCCGCAGCATGCTGTGTTGAGGCCTCTCCTGCTCACAGGAGCTATAGTGGTTCTTGTTGTCATGGCTCAGAACTTCCTCTGAACTGGGAACACAAAAAGTCATGTCTAAAACTTACAGATGTGCCCTTGCAGATGCTCTCTTCAGAAAAAGGAGTCCAGACTTGGAGGAGGAGGGAGTGGCTAGGCCTGGGCCCTCCACTAACTGGGAGGCAGGGCCTGGTCTCTCTGCTCAGAAGCTGAGTTATGAGATGGAGGGGCTGGAATGGTTCTTGGGTGGGGCTGAGGGAAAGGCTGGGTGTACCCCCAGGAAGGAGCTGGGTGAGCTGTGCTCCAGGGGAGCCATGGGGGAAACCTGGGGAAAGGAGACTGGGGTGGCCCCTCCCTGCTCCAAGGGTCACTCTTAGATACCTCGATGTCCACTGCCCTGCCTCAGGTGTCAGCTCGCAGCTCCCAGGAGCTCCTGCTTTCCCAAAACGCAACCTTGATAAAGACATCACAGGTATTGGAAACTGTGGCAAATACCTGAAAACAGTATGAATTGTGTTCACAAAAATTCCACCTGTAGGGTCCAGGCCTAAAAAACAGAGCCTGATGAATGCAGACGTCCCTTCAGCAATGCTGCTGCTGCTCCTGCTGCTGCTGCTAAGTCGCTTCAGCTGTGTCCGACTCTGTGCGACCCCAGAGATGGCAGCCCACCAGGCTCCCCCATCCCTGGGATTCTCCAGGCAAGAACACTGGAGTGGGTTGCCATTTCCTTCTCCAATGCATGAAAGTGAAAAGTGAAAGTGAAGTCGCTCAGTCGTGTCCGACTCTTACCGACCTCATAGACTGCAGCCTACCAGGCTCCTCCATCCATGGGATTTTCCAGGCAAGAGTACTGAGGTGGGGTGCCATTGCCTTCCCCCTCCCTTCAGCATTAGGAGGGTGAAAAACTGGAAACGGCCCAACTGTGCACAGCTGGAGCTGCTGAGTAAACTGTGATACGTGGCCACCGATATAGGACAGGGCACACAGGCCTGACCTGTGTGTGTCCACCCAGGGGGACATCAGGTTACATTCCTCGGGCCTCCCCACCCACTCCCTCGTGTGTTCATGCACACACATAGTCCTGCAATTTCCAACAGGAAAGAGTGGGAAAAAAGAAATCACTTGTTGAAGACAAGTTCTTTTTTTTTTTTCAGGATTTTATTTTATTTCAGTTTTATTGAGATATAGACACATAATACAGTACAAATGTAAGGAGTACAGCATAACGATTTGACTTGACTTAGAATCATCATAGAGTGATTATAACAATCAGCTTAGTGAATATCCATCATCTTACATAGATACAAAATAAAAAAAAAGAAAAAGTAGGTGTTTTTCCTTGTGAGGAGAACTTGCAGGCATTATTCTAACAACTTTCATATATAACATATAACAATGTTAATTGCAGTTATGTTACATACTACATCCCTGTACTGTGGAAAATTCTTAAAAAGATAGGAATACCAGACCACTTTAACTGTTTCCTGAGATACCTGTATGCAGGTCAAAAAGCAATAGTTAGACCGGGACATCGAACAACTGACTGGTTCCAAACTGGGAAAGGAGGGGGAAAAAGCTGGATATTGTCACCCTGCTTCTTTTTTAAAATATTATTTATTTATTTATTTTAATTGGAGGCTAATTACTTTAAATATTGTGGTGATTTTTGCCATACATTGACATGGATCAGCCATGGGTGCCCGTGCGTCCCCCATCCTGAAACCCCTCCCACCTCCCTCCCCATCCCATCCCTCTGGGTTGTCCCAGTGCACCGGTTTTGAGGGCCCTGTTTCATGCATCGAATTTGGACAGGTCATCTGTTTCACATATGGTAATATACATGTTTCAATGCTATTCTCACAAATCACCCCACCCTTGCCTTCTCCCACAGGGTCCAAAAGCCTGTTCTGTACATCTGTGTCTCTTTTGCTGTCTTGCATATAGGGTCATCGTTACCATCTTTCTAAAGTCCATATATATGCTTTAATATACTGGATTATTGTCTTTCTTTTGACTTACTTAACTCTGTATAATAGGTTCCAATTTCATGCAGCTCATTAGAACTGACTCAAACACATTCTTTTTAATAGCTGAATAATATTCCATTGTGTATATGTACCACAACTTTCTTATTCATTCATCTGCCGACGGACATCTAGGTTGCTTCCATGTACTAGCTGTTGTAAACAGTGCTGCAATGAGTATCGGTCACCCTGTTTCTTTAACATACATGCAGAGTTCAATTCAGTTCAGTTCAGTCACTCAGTGGTGTCCAAATCTTTGCCATCCCGTGAATTGCAGCACACCAGGCCTCCCTGTCCATCACCAACTCCCGGAGTTCACTCAAATTCAAGTCCATCGAGTCAGTGATGCCATCCAGCCATCTCATCCTCTGTCGTCCCCTTCTCCTCCTGCCCCCAATCCCTCCCAGCATCAGAGTCTTTTCCAATGAGTCAACTCTTCGCGTGAGGTGGCCAAAGCATTGGAGTTTCACCTTTAGAACCATTCCTTCCAAAGTACACCGAGTACATCATGCGAAATGCTGGGCTGGTAGAGTTATAAGCTGGAATCAAGATTGCTGGAGAAATATTAACAACCTTAGATATGCAGATGATATCACTCTAATGGCAGAAAGCAAAGAGGAACTAAAGGCCTCTTAAAGGGGAAAGAGAAGAGCGAAAAGGCTTGTTTAACATTCAACATTCAAAAAATTAAGATCATCACATCTGGTCCCATCTCTTCATAGCAAATTGGGGGAGTGGAGTGGAAGCAGTGACAGATTTCCTCTTCTTGGGCTCCAAAATCACTGCAGCCATGAAATTAGAAGATGCTTGCTTCTTGGAAGGAGACTTGGCAAAACTAGACAGTGTATTAAAAAGTAAAGACATCACTTTGCTGATGAAGGTCGGTATAGGCAAAGCTACTGTCTTTCTAGTAGTCATGTACGGTTGTGAGAATTGGACCGTAAATAAGGTTGAAAGCCGAAGAATTGATGCTTTTGAATTGTGGTGCTGGAGAGGACTCTTGAGAGTCCCTAGGACAGCAAGGAGATCAAAGCAGTCAATCCTAAAGGAAATCAGCCCTGGATATTCATTGCAAGGACTGACGCTGAAGCTGAAGCTCCAATACTTTGGCTGCCTGATGCTGGGAAAGATTGAAGGAAAAGGGCAGCAGAGGATAACATCAATGATTCAGTGGACTTGAGCGAACTCTGGAGATGGTGAGGGACAGAGAGGCCTGCTGTGCTGCCGTCCATGGGGTTGCAAAGAGTTGGACATGACTTAGCAGCTGAACAACAGTGTATCCCTAGCACTGATTTGTTTGTAAGTGGAAGTTTGTAGTTTTTTGACCACCTTCATCAAATCCCCCCTCCTACCAACCCCTGCCTCTTGTAACCACAAATCTGCTTCTTTTTCTATGTGTTTGATTTTTAAAATGATATTTGACCTCCAATACTATTTTAGTCCTAGTACACAACATAATGATATTTCTATGCATTTCAAAATGATCATCAGGCTAAGTCTATTTACCACTTGTTTCTGGACGGAGATATTAAATTATTATTGACCATATTCCCCACTCTGTACATTTCATTCTCATGATCCAGTTATTTGTAACTGTAGGTCTGTGCCTCTTACTCTCCCTCATGTATTTCTGGCACCCGCATACCACCTGCCTTCTGAAGACTACCTGTTTGTTCTCTGGATCTAGGAGTCTGTTGCTGATTTGTTGCTAGTTCTTTCATTTGTTCTGTTTTATAGATTCCACACAAATAAAATATTTGTCTTTCTCTGTGTGACTTATTTCACTCAGCATAAGGTCCATTCATGTTGTTGCAAATGGCAAGATTTCATTCTTTTTAAATAGCAGAGAAACAGTCCACTGTGTGTGTGTGTGTGTGTGTGTGTGTGTGTGTGTGTGTATGAATGGCATCTTTTTAACCTGATCATCTGTCAGTGGGCTTTTCCATTGCTTCCATATACTGGCTATTGTAAATAAAGGTGCTATGACATTGGGGTGCAAACACCTTTTGGAACTAGTGTTTTTGTTTTCTTTAGAGAAATACACAAAAGTGGAATTGCAGGGTCACATGCTGGCTCTATTTTTATTTCTTTTGAGGAAACTGAGTACTGTTTTCCACAGTGGCTGCACCAGTTTACATTCCCAGCAACAGTATAAGGATTCGAGTTTTCTCCACATCCTCACATTTGTTTCCTTTTTTGTGATAGCCATTCTAACAAGTATGAGGTGATATCTTGTGGTTTTGATTTGAATTACTCTGATGATGAGTGATGTTGAGCATCTTTTCATGTGTCTGTTGGCCATCAGCATGTCTTTGGGAAAATGTTGGGAAAGACTGAGGGCAGGAGGAGAAGGGGATTCCAGGGTGAGATGGTTGGATGACATCACCAACTCAATGGGCGTGAGTTTGAGCAAACTCCGGGAGATGGTGAAGGACAGGGAAACGTGGTGTACTGCAGCCCACGGGGTCGCAAAGAGGTGGATACCACCCAGGGACATACCCAGGGGCTGAACAACAACACAGCCCCCCTCCCCAAATACGAGGCCAAACGTGCATATGCAGATGTGCATAGGATGGTAAACACTTAGCATTATTATAACTTGAAAAAGGATATAAAGAATTAAAGAACTGCTCTAGAGAGTGAACATTTAGCATTTTCCATTGTATTGTTCTTGCCTAGACAATCCCAGGGATGGGGGATCCTGGTAAGCTACCGTCTATGGGGTCACACAGAGTCGGACACGACTGAAGTGACTTAGCATAGCATAGCATAGCATATTGTATTGTAAAGGAGGTTAAAACTATTAGAGGAGCAATTTAAGCTCTGAAGCTTGGGGCTGCAAGTGTAGCTATCCAGTGGCACTCACCCAGGGAAATTGTTGGAAAGATTCTGGGAAGCAACTGAGAACCGTGTGAAATATCTGTAGCAACATGTTCACTTTATACACCGAAGATCACATTATCTATCGTTGTTGTAGAAACTCCTCACTGGAGGTAGATTACTATGCTGTTCATGTACAAAAACTATTAACAGGTTGAAACATTTATTTTCATACAAGGAAAAATGTTTTTCTGACTTTTATTGAAGTGCTATTTTTCCTGATACATCATAAACCAAAAACTCCCAGTGTACAGAGTTTGTTAACATGCCACAAACTAAGCACTTAAGGGATCACATTTCTGTGATAGTGATGTAAGATCACTGATTTAATCTAGGAATTGAGGATTTATTTAAGGATTATTTTTTTATCCTGGAAATCACATCAGTAAGGACCAAAAAAAATCTATGGGTCAACACTGTGTTCAATATTGCTGAAGACAGATGGTATTCATTCTACTCACTCAAATGACTATAGACCTGGGTGTGAACACTGAAGGGCAGAAATGTCACTACAGCAACAGAGTTCTGGAAAAGTCTCAGACCATTTTTGTAACATTCCAGGAATTGACTCTCTGGTAAAGTGGGTTTGAGACTGCAATCACATCATTAAAATTCAGTGAATGACTGTTTTATAAAAAACTCATATAAATACTTTTTTGAGAAAAGATCTTTCCTAGATATAATTTACGTATTATATAATTCACCTATTTAAAGTGTACAATTCAGTGAGTATATTTGCAGAACTGTGCAACTATCACCACAATCAATTTCAGAACATTTCATCACATCCCCACAAATCCATGCCCAGTAGCTGTCACTCCTTTCTCCCCCCAACCTCTTCCAGCCCCTGGCAACCACTCATCTGCTTTGTGTCTCTATGGATTCGTCTGCTCTGTGCATTTTATATCAATGGGATCATACAGTATGTGGAAAATTTTTGTTTTGAGGGAAAGGGTAGGGAAAGCTCCATGGTCTGCTTTTCTATATTGTAAATCTCTTGTCTTATTTATAATCCTTCTGTCCCTAAGTAGTATCTTCCTAATTTCCATCACAGCTGGTAATAGAAGGGAGGATGTCTCCTGGTTGGTTACAGTGTGATGATATTCTGCTGCACAAAGTGCTTGCTCCATGTGGACACTGTGAGTTGGGGGAAAGATGTGGCAAATGCTTTTGTTCTTGACAGGCAGCCCTGGATGGTTCCACAGCCGCCTACATCACCTAACAAGGTGATAGGATAAGCCAGGTGTGTAAGGATAATATGCACGTTAGTGAAAGAGTCTTGAGAGTCAAATACCAGAGAAATCCTCTCAAACATCGAGGAGGAGACAACAACAAGAGTGGAGACATGGTGTGATGTCTAGTGTACAGATAGATCACACTAAGAGCAAATAAGAAACGATCAGTCCACGTCCATGGGGTTAGCCCAGGGGCTCTGAGTCTTACTCTAGAACACAGCTGTTCTTTGAGAGACAGTGCAGGGCCAGGGATCCTTTGTCATTGGCCTAAGCCTTTGTGTTCTTAGAGAATGCATAGACATCACTGGTTTCCTTCAAAACAGTCAGCACCCCTCCCACAGTCCACACCCCACGTCCCCCTTCCATTCTGGCTACATACAAGTCTGAAAATGCCAGAAGCTCTATTCCCATTCCTTCTACCAGCAACAGTTAAGCATGAGAGCCATACATGGTCAAGTGACCTGGTGGGAGACCACTGGGAGATTTCTTGGGATAGATGTCTTTCCTAAAAAAAAAAAAAAAAAAACAGATTCACGAAAAAATGAAGGGTTTTGACAAGACATTGTCTTCACTTGCTCCCTAGAAGTATAATGACCACTTTGAAACCATGAAGGAGGAGTCAGAAGCTGGCCACTTGGGAACACAGGACCCATGCAAGCCCTTGACCACAACACTGCACTTCTCACATAACCAACCCCAGGATGGCCTTCTCAGCTTTTCGTTACATGAGTTCATCAACACTTAATTGTTCTTTCTAATAATTTTTAATAGGAAGGCTTCAGCAATATGTGAACCGTGAACTTCCTGATGTTCAAGCTGGTTTTAGAAAAGGCAGAGGAACCAGAGATCAAATTGCCAACAGCTGCTGGATCATGGAAAAAGCAAGAGAGTTCCAGAAAAACATCTATTTCTGCTTTATTGACTATGCCAAAGCCTTTGACTGTGTAGATCACAATCAACTGTGGAAAATTCTGAAAGAGATGGGAATACCAGACCACCTGATCTGCCTCTTGAGAAATCTGTATGCAGGTCAGGAAGCAACAGTTAGAACTGGACATGGAACAACAGACTGGTTCCAAATAGGAAAAGGAGTACGTCAAGGCTGTATATTGTCACCATGTTTATTTAACTTGTATGCAGAGTACATCATGAGAAATGCTGGACTGGAAGAAACACAAGTTGGAATCAAGATTACTGGGAGAACTAACAATAACCTCAGATATGCAGATGACACCAACCTTATGGCAGAATGTGAAGAGGAACTAAAAAGCCTCTTGATGAAGGTGAAAGGGGAGAGTGAAAAAGTTGGCTTAAAGCTCAACATTCAGAAAACGAAGATCATGGCATCCAGTCCCCTATTTCCCATGGGAAATAGATGGGGAAACAGTGGAAACAGTGTCAGACATTATTTTTCTGGGCTCCAAAATCACTGCAGATGGTGACTGCAGCCATGAAATTTAAAGACACTTACTCCTTGGAAGGAAAGTTATGACCAACCTAGATAGCATATTCAAAAGCAGAGACATTACTTTGGCAACAAAGGTTCGCCTAGTCAAGGCTATGGTCTTTCCTGTGGTCATGTATGGATGTGAGAGCTGGACTGTGAAGAAGGCTGAGCGCCGAAGAATTGATGCTTTTGAACTGTGGTGTTGGAGAAGACTCTTGAGAGTCCCTTGGACTGCAAGGAGATCCAACCGGTCCATTCTGAAGGAGATCAGCCCTGGGATTTCTTTGGAAGGAATGATGCTAAAGCTGAAACTCTAGTACTTTGGCCACCTCATGCAAAGTGTTGACTCATTGGAGAAAACTCTGATGCTGGGAGGGATTGGGGGCAGGAGAAGAAGGGGACGACAGAGGATGAGATGGCTGGATGGCATCACTGACTCGATGGATGAGTCTGAGTGACCTCCGGGAGTTGGTGATGGACAGGGAGGTCTGGTGTGCTGCAGTTCATGGGGTCGCAAAGAGTCGGACATGACTGAGCGACTGATCTGATCTGATCTGATTCCAGAATGATACACTGGAATGAATATACTACTTTCAGAGGATCATTGGTTATAAATCTTGGTTATAAGGCAAGTAGGCAGTTGTACTTCCTTTGTGATTTTAATTTCTCCTTGGAAAAATGCGTGCAGTGGACGCTGTACTTGGTCAGTGTCCAAGAACTGGAGTGTTGTCATGGACTAAAAGACTCTAAGAACCAAGGGCAGCACTTGTAGTGTGACGTGGCAATGAATGCTTCCTCAGAAATAATGGGGTCATGCAAACGCCAAGTTCAGTGCCGGAAATCAGCACTCTGTGCTCGAGTCCACCCACCTCTTAAAGCTGGCATGAGTGTGAGAACAGCTGGGGAGGCCGATTTTCTTTGTGATGTGGGTCCTAAATACCAGGTTTCTTTGGGTTGAATGACAGCTGGGCCCACTGACCAGGGCCTTGTCAATACAAAAGTACAATTTTCCATAATTCACCTCTGTAAAGATTTTAAGGCAAGCCTTAGTAGGAAACCAGGACATATCACTTTTTTCCTTTTTAAAATTAATTTGTATTAAAGTTGATCTACCATGTTGTGTTTGCTTCTGCTGTACAGCAAAGCAAACTAGTTATACAAATACATATATCCACCATTTTTTACATTCTTTTCCCAATTAGGTCATTACATGGTATTGAGCAAAGTTCCCTGTGCTACACAGTGTATATACAATGGAAATTTATTCAGTCATAAAAACAACCCAATAATGCCACTTGTAGAACATACCATTTTCATCAAGGTTTCAGATTTAGCAAAGATCAAAATCAGGGCCCCAGGGTTCCTTGGTGGCTCAGTGATAAAGAATCCACCTCCCAACCCAGGAGACACAGGTTCTATCCCTGGTTCGGGAAGATCCCACATGCTTCAGAGAAACTAAGCCTGTGCTCTAGAGCCCAGGAACCCTAACTACAGAGCCCATGTGTAGCAACTACCAAAGGCCACACGCTCAATAGCCTTTGCTCCATGACAAGAGAAGCCACTGCAAGGGGAAGCCTGTACACCACAATGAAGACCCCCATTCACTGCAACTAGAGAAAAGACCAGGGCATCAACAAAGACCCAGTACAGCTTTAAATAAATAAAGCCATTAAAACAAATCAGAGCCCCAAATTCCTCAACACCCCGTGACACTGCCCAGAAGCAGTGCTGATAGCCCTGGAACCAGAAATTTATGATCCTTTTTAAGTTAAATTGATTCAGTTCTGCCTGGTGGTGGTACCCCTTTTGAAAAGAGACAGAGTCATGCCAGGCAACTCTGCTCTCCCTGCCTTAATACCCCCTCCCCACATTAGGGAAAAATCAAGAACCAGAAAGGCTGTGCTCACTCCCTTCAAACACCTACTTCATCTTCAAGCAAGAATTTGCTCTGCAAAGCTTCTCTGGACCAGCCCAGCTTTACACAGAGCTCCCTTGTCTGTGCCAAGGATGAACTACTGTGCTGTCAATGGTCTGGATCCAGCTCTGCCTTTCCAAAACCATGACTCAACAGAAACATCATGCTTTTAGTGAAGGTGAGAGTGTTAGTTGATCAATTGTGTCCAATTCTTTTTCCAACCCCATGGACTGTAGCCCATCTGGTTCCTCTGTCCATGTAATTCTCCAGGCAAGAATACTGATGTGGGGAGCCATTCCCTTCTCCAGGGTTCTTCCCAACCCAGAGATCAAACCCAGGTCTTCTGCATTTCAGGCGGATTCTTTACCATCTGAGCCACTAGGATAATTGCATGCTTCTGCTGCTGCAACTGCTGCTAAGTCGCTTCAGTTGTGTCCGACTCTGTGTGACCCCATAGACAGCAGCCCACCAGGCTCCCTCGTCCCTGGGATTCTCCAGGCAAGAACACTGGAGTGGATTGCCATTTCCTTCTCCAATGCAGGAAAGTGAAAAGTGAAACTGAAGTGGCTCAGTCGTGTCCGACTCTTAGCAATCCCATGGACTGCAGCCCACCAGGCTCTCCCGTCCATGGGATTTTCCAGGCAAGAGTACTGGAGTGGGGTGCCATGCTTCTAGGCTCCCACATAAATCATCGGCCTTGTGTGTTTACTTTTCAAAACACAAATACAAATAAAAGAAATCAAAAAAGCTAAACATGGGTGGTTGGTTGTATTTCATGTGTACTTTTGGTTTTAGGGAATAGGAATGAAATTGAGATCTTACAGCATCTATGAACAGCAGATTGTACAGCACATGCTGGATTGCTGGGGTTAACCTACTGGAGCCTTAATCTTGGATATTTGAGGTTTGCAGCCATGGAGAAGACTCTTGAGAGTCCGTTGGACAAAAGGAAATCAAACCAGTCATCCTAAAACAAATCAACCCTGAATATTCATCGGAAGGACTGAAGCTGAAGCTGAAGCTCCAATACTTTGGCCACTTAATGGCAAAGAGCCGACTCATTAGAAAGGACCCTGATGCTGGGAAAGATTGAAGGTAGGAGGAGAAGGGGAGGACAGAGGAGGAGATGGTTAGATGGCATCACTGACTCAAGGGACATGAGTTTGAGCAAACTCCGGAAGACAGTGAAGGACAGGGAAGCTTGACATGCTGCAGCCTATGGGGTCACAGAGTGGACACCACACCAGACATGGAAACAGCACTGTGGAGCTCCCCAGCCCAGTACAGCCCCTGCAGAGGGTGAGGGGGGTGCGGAGTAGGGGAGGGGGTCTGCCCAACTCCCGTATCCACAATTAGTGCTCTGCTGCTGCTGCTGCTGCTGCTAAGTCACTTCAGTTGCGTCCGACTCTGTGTGACCCCATAGACGGCAGCCCACCAGGCTCCCACATCCCTGGGATTCTCCAGGCAGGAACACTGGAGTAGGTTGCCATTTCCTTCTCCAATGCATGAAAGTGAAAAGTGAAAGTGAAGTTGCTCAGTCGTGTCTGACTCTTCGCGACCCCATGGACTGCGGCCTACCAGCCTCCTCTGTCCATGGGATTTTCCAGGCAAGAGTACTGGATTCGGGTGCCATTGCCTTCTCTGAAGTAGAGCTCTAGCATCAGCCAAATTCACGGACAGCAGACTCCTGTTTTTTTCTGATCTCATTTTTACTCTCAGACCTCTGTTTTTCCGAAGATCGAATCACTGTGAAGTCCCGATGTCACTCACCCCAGCAAACCTCTCAGCACAGAACTAGCCCCACCCACGCAGGGATCCATCTCCCCAGGAAAATCCCACTTGCCCACGACACTCAGGGCTTTCAGGATGACTAGGTTGCTGGCTGTTGATCTTACCAATCAATATTATGAAGAAAAAGTGTATTTATTATCATTTAAGATTTGGTTCTGGAGTATTCTTTTTCCCCCAAGGGGACAAAAAATGGTTAAACTTGTGGTTCAAGTCACATATTAGGGTTTCACTCTAGTGGCTTAGACAGTAAAGAATCCTGCAATGCTGGAGACCTGTGTTTGATCCCTGGGTCGGAAGATCCCCTGGAGGAGGGCATGGCAACCCACTCCAGTATTCTTGCTTGGAGAATCCCCATGGCTAGTGAAGCCTGGCAGGCTGCAGTCCATGGGGTCATGACTGAGGGACTAAGCACACAGCACCCGCTCCATCCTGCAGTTCCCCTCACCCGTAGCCCAAGCGGGTGACTGAGGGAGAAGGAACAGCAGTCTGTGGGTGGGGGTGGCCACCCTGCACCCTGCTGAGGTCTCCAGTGCTGCTGGCTCTGACCAGAGTTGAGTGCTCTGACCAGGGCTGGCGTCTCCTCTCTGCAGAAGAACCAGTCCACACAGGTCAATGCAGGGTGAGGCTGTCCGGGTTCAAGTCGAAACTACACTTGACTTCCCGGCACTGCTGCCTCACAAGGGTGGGGGTGCAGCCTTCTTCCTCTCAGACAAGAAGTGGAAGCCACTTTGTTTGGAGCAGCCTGCACCCCGAGCCCACCCTTCCAGGCAGGTCTATGTCCAGCATGCCATCTTCTCCATACTTCCTCAGTTCTTCTGCATGCTGCCCCACCAGAAACACTGAAGGCGGAGGACTGGAGCTTCTCTTTCATGGGACCCCTGATCTCAAAAAAGACCTTGTTGGCTGGGCCATTAAGGGCTTCCCTACTGCGGTCCCATGATCCTGTCACTGGAGGGGTTCTGGGGGCCGCACGCTGTATCCTAGCCTTAGGTACTAGTGCTTTTGCACAAAGGAGACAGATGCCAGCCCTTATCAGACAGCTCAACCACGAGCAACTGGGTAAGACTCCAGCAGGGGTGTTGGACAGCCACCCCCACCCCATCGGCTGCCGTTCCTTCTCTCTCAGTCACTCGCTTGGGCTAAGGGTGGGTGGGTGGGACTGCAGGATGGAGCCCAAAGCCCAAGTCTGTATTTGACCTTATTTACTGAGGAGTGTCTCTTCCCTCATCCTTCCTGAGACAGTCCCCGAACCCAGTGTACACCAAAGGGCAATTGAAGGATGAAGCTTCTGGGCCCTTGGCAACTCTTCTGGAAAGTGAGCTGTCCTGCCACCTCAAGGACACTCCTGTGACAGGCACTGCAAGGGCCCGACTTCCAAAATGTACAATTGGGCTTGAGGAGCACATCTTCCTGGGAATTTCTATATAGGTGTTAGAGTGACCGATACAGTAACTTAAGTCTGCCTGTTTATGTAGTGAGAATTTGTCATTCACCAAACCCATCTGTAACTTTCCTTTTAGTGTGTGACATCATTTTTAATAATGTCAAGTGCTGCCTCTGTGTGGTACTCAAATGAAGCCCGTATTTAAGGCATCAAACTTCAACCTGAACTGTTACCCCTTAGAACCAGCCCAGACACCTGTGTCCAAGGGCCTGGGGCCCCTCCCTCAACACCTGGGAGGTGCTGTGGCCTTAAACACGCACTAAGTGGCTCTGATCTCACTGTGTAGTCACTTGTCACAAATCTGTTTGCAGAAAGTAATGCGCTTGGGCTTTAAGTAAAATTTGGCTTGGCAAAAAATAAAGTCAGTGAATGACAAGGCCTACTGTACAGCCCAGGGAACTACATTCAATACCTTGTCATAACCACAATGGAAAAGAATATGAAAAAGAATACAGATGTTTGTGTATATATGATTTAAATATACAAACCTGAACACTCTGCTGTGCACCTGAAACACTGTAAATCAACTGTGTTGTCAGCAACTTAGTGGCTGAGCCATATCCGACTCTTTGCAGCCCCATGGACTATAGCCATGGGATTTTTCAGGCAGAACTAGAGTGGGTTTCCATTTCCTACTCCAAGAGATCTTCCTGACCCTGGGATCAAACCCACATCTCTTGCATCTTCTGCATTGGCAGGCAGATACTTTACCAGTGAAGCACCTGGGAAGCCCACTATGTAAATTTAAGGTGGACAACATGTCACTTTGATACATTTTGCACTGTCATGTGACTGTCATTGTAGCGATAATTATACCTCTATCTCGTTCCATAGCTATCATTTCCTCTTTGTGGTTGGAATAAAGTTCTAATCTCTTAGCAACTTGGATGATTACAATACAATGCCATTGTTTAATTGCTCAGTAATGTCTGACTCTTTGTGACCCCATGAACTGTAGCCCAACATGTTCCTCTCTCCATGGGATTTCCCAGGCAGAAAACTGAAGTGGGTTGCCATTCCTTCTCCAGGGGCTCTTCCTGACCTAGAGATGGAATCCACATCTCCTGAATTACAGGCAAATTCTTTACCACTGAGCCACTCGAGAACACCTTACAGTAAAATCAGATCAGATCAGATCAGATCAGTCGCTCAGTCGTGTCCGACTCTTTGCGACCCCATGAACCGCAGCACACCAGGCCTCCCTGTCCATCACCAGCTCCCGGAGGTCACTCAGACTCGCATCCATCGAGTCAGTGATGCCATCCAGCCATCTCATCCTCTGTCGTCCCCTTCTCCTCCTGCCCTCAATCCCTCCCAGCATCAGAGTCTTCTCCAATGAGTCAACTCTTCGCATGAGGTGGCCAAAATACTGGAGTTTCAGCTTTAGCATCATTCCTTCTAAAGAAATTCCAGGATTGATCTCCTTCAAAATGGACTGGTTGGATCTTCTTGCAGTCCAAGGGACTCTCAAGAGTCTTCTCCAACACCACAGTTCAAAAGCATCAATTCTTCGGCGCTCAGCCTTCTTCACAGTCCAGCTCTCACATCCATATATGACCACAGGAAAGACTATAGCCTTGACTAGGCGAACCTTTGTTGGTAAAGTAATGTCTCTGCTTTTGAATATGCTATCTAGGTTGGTCATAACTTTCCTTCCAAGGAGCAAGCGTCTTTTAATTTCATGGCTGCAGTCACCATCTGCAGTGATTTTGGAGCCCAGAAAAACAAAGTCTGACACTGTTTCCACTGTTTCCCCATCTATTTCCCATGCAGTGATGGGACCAGATGCCATGATCTTCGTTTTCTGAATGTTGAGCTTTAAGCCAACCTTTTCACTCTCCACTTTCACCTTCATCAAGAGGCTTTTTAGCCCCTCTTCACTTTCTGCCATAAGAGTGGTGTCATCTGCATATCTGAGGTTATTGATATTTCTCCCGGCAATCTTGATTCCAACTTCTGTTTCTTCCAGTCCAGCATTCCTCATGATGTACTCTGCATATAAGTTAAATAAACATGGTGACAATATGCAGCCTTGACGTACTCCTTTTCCTATTTGGAACCAGTCTGTTGTTCCATGACCAGTTCTAACTGTTGCTTCCTGACCTGCATACAGATTTCTTAAGAGGCAGATCAGGTGGTCTGGTATTCCCATCTCTTTCAGAATTTTCCATAGTTTATTGTGATCCACACAGTCAAAGGCTTTGGCATAGTCAATAAAGCAGAAATAGATGTTTTTCTGGAACTCTCTCGCTTTTTCCATGATCCAGCGGATGTTGGCAATTTGATCTCTGGTTCCTCTGCCTTTTCTAAATCCAGCTTGAACATCAGGAAGTTCACGGTTCACATATTGCTGAAGTCTGGCTTGGAGAATTTTGAGCATTACTTTACTAGCGTGTGAGATGAGTGCAATTGTTCGGTAGTTTGAGCACTCCTTGGCATTGCCTTTACTGTTGTCTATATTCATATACTATAAATTACATCAGATATTTAAAATTTTAAAAAGAAGGTGGAAAGCTAGCTACACAAAATTTGTCTAATTCTCCTAACTTTTCAATACTGCCAACTAACTGAAAACCAAAGTTTTCAACAGTTTGTTGGCCAAAGTGTTTTTAAAGCTGGATTTGTCTGGATTCGATGTATCTCCATTTTTACTCAACACTAAACAATGCTCCAAAGTATGTAAATTCCATGTGCTACCTGTTTTCATAGTTTAATCACATTGAATTTTTAAACCAGATTTGCAAACTAGAATATCTAACGAGTCTGTTAACGGCAACCTAGCTCAGGCGACAGGCTACACACAGGAATCTGAAGTGAGAAGTCCAGCCCCAGAGCTGAAACTGATTTATTCAGTGACTTTGAACAAGGCCATTCACCAAGAGTTTACCTGGGTCTGCATCTGGGTCTACTGTGAGAAGAGCTAACCAAGGGGATTTAAAACATTTAGCTCCCTCCCAAAAGTGCTTCAAGAATTCACACTACTCTCTATTTGTAATTTTAAAGTCCATCTCATTTGGAAACATTTCCAGTGAATTTTGCAGACAAAGGTCCATATAGCAAAGTGATGGTTTTTCCAGTAGTCATGTGAGTGTTGGACCATAAAGAAAGCTCAGCACCAAATAACTGACGCTTTCAAACTGTGGTGTGGGAGAAGACTCTTAAAAGTCCCTTGGACAGCAAGGAGATCAAACCAGTCAATCCTAAGGGAAATCAACCCTGAATACTCATTGAAAGGACTGATGCTGAAGCGGAAATGCCAATACTTTGGCCACCTGATGCAAAGAAATGACTCACTGGAGAAGACCCTGATGCTGGGAAAGATTGAGAGCAGGAGGAACATGGGTCAACAGAGGATAAGATGGTTGGATGGCATCACTGACTCAGTGGGAGATTTGAGTCCCAGCAAACTTTTCTGCAAACTCTGGGAGATAGTGAAGGACTAGGAAGCGTGGCATGCTGCAGTCCATGGGATTACAAAGAGCTGGACATAACCTAGCAGCTAAACAACAACAACGTGAAACCTAAAAATGACAGTTAAGTACTGTCAACTGAATACAAGCTTTTGCAACATTGTAAAAATATATATATATATATATATATATATTCCTTTTATAAATTAAAAGATTTAGCTCTATGTCAATTTTTTCAATACTTTAGGCTCTGAAACTAACTTCCTTAAAAAGCATGGTACAAAAATGAAAACATATTAAATATTTTAAACCTCAGAAACAAACAAATTGGTGGAAGAAGCTAATATTCATTTCTCTGCTTATCCTCTCATATCTGTGTATGACCCTTGAGTTGAGGCTGTGAAGACTGCTCCTTTACATGTTTTCTTATTAGGAAAATGCTTTCAGTTAAGTACAATGGGCTCTATTTTCACTTTGTTTCCAAGGTATATTTAATATTCTTAGGCTATATTTTATAAGCCTAGATGTGTATTGCACAGATATGCACACTATCATTTTAACCAGATCAGTCCAATTAATAAATTTTACATACTCCAAAGTTATTGTTTGGTATACGAAACCACACTTCCCCTATTCATCATTATGAAAATTCTCTTTCCCTTTTATACGGCTTGATATGGGTCCTTAGTAACACCCTCAATTTCATTCAACCTATCAATGGTGTTCAAAACTCATCCTTGAGTTTCTCATTTGTGAATTTTGTGGTTTGCCTTCAGCATTAAAAATGAGTTGATTGCCCTTCTTGAATCGCTATAACTACTTCCCTAAAAAGAATACATAACTGATCTTACAAACTCAACGTGTACGCTTCACTTCTGTGCATCATAAGTATCATGACAAGTTCTCTAGCTCATCCTCACTGGTCGCCTCTGCCCCTTCCTCTCCAGCCACAAATCGCCTGCTCCAACAGTTCTGCCCTGGTTTGCTACATTTTTGTCGTCTCCCTTTTCTCAGCCTTCCTCTCTTCACACAGGCCCAACTCACTTGGCATCTGTGTGCATTTCTGACCCCCCAGCCTCCCACACGCAGCTCATGCACTGCTCTGCCCAAGCCTGTCTTCTGACTGCAGGCTTTGTTTCCCTCGCCCACTCCACAAAACTCACCCCTTGTTTTTTATTGCTCTTTATGTTCAGAACTGCCTCCCACGAACATTCACAAACCTTACCACACTCCCTAAGATCATTGCTCCAGAAGGGCTTCCGAATCGGCAAGCATCCTTGCTCCTGTGCCTGCATGTCACACAGTTGTTCCTGGCCTGTTCGTAGCAATTCACTTTTCTCCGTGAAAGATTTTCTTTGGAGCCTTAATTTTTTTTTTATGGGTACTTTATAGAATTAATCAGGGAAGCTTCAACAGTCTATGTTAAACATATGTAATACTTATTTGTAAGTTATGAAAACATAAGGGCAGGAGTAATTCTATTGCCTGATAGTCACATGGACCAGTCAAATCAGCACCAAAATTGCTTATCACACAGGTGGGAACTTACATCTTTGCTGCATGCTATTTTAATAACCATTACTATCAGAAAATTTGAATTTAATAAAAATGCCCACTCAACATTTGGAATATTTGTTAAAATGTTTATTGTTTGTTAAAATTTAATGTTTGTTTAAAAGGCTTTTTAAAATTGCCTTTATCATAGGATGCAGGAGTCTTTGAATCTGAGTAGTTTCACTCTGTATAGTATATAAGACTTGAATTGAGTGAAAACCTGTGCCTTTAAATATCTTGGAAAGAAAATACTATTATTATGTCTTTTTCAACCAGAGCAATTTACTAAACTATCTTTAGTAGCTATTTATCACCTCCTTGCTGCAATAAAACTGCAAAACTGGCAGTTGGTATCTGTCTACATTCCCTGGGATGAGATATGAACCAATGCCAAAGTAAAAATAATCAACAGAAATTATACGCTTTGAACTCACTGCAGTAAGTTTATAGGGCAAGTTGCCAAGCCTCTCTTCATATGGTAGCTGCCAGTCTTGGGAAAGAGCAATTCTAAATAAATAGCTCATTGCCATGCTCAAAGGCTCACAAAATGCCCTTTGTCCTCAACTAGACAAGTCATGAAAAGAAAATGTGGAGATTCAAGGTCTTCATCTGGTCTCCTCCAAACAATCCATCAAGCACCATCATCCTTCTTTCTAAACTTCTGTTGCACTTGCTCTCACAGTTAACCAAACAACATTCTCTTTCTCTCTGTGTTTGTCTTCCTACCATAGTCTTCTCTGGAATTGCCAGAGGCAGAGACCATCAACTATGTTCTCTCTGCTTGTCATTTCAGCACTGGTGCCACATGAATGGGAGGAACATGAATTCATTCAACAAACATCTTCCAGACAACTATGGTGCCCCAGGCACTGTAACTAGAGCTACAATGGTAAACAAGACAAGGTCCTGCACTGAGAGAACTGAAATCTAGAGGGAGAGATTCAGGTAAGCACACAGGCAAGTTGCATCACATGTGATCACTGTGCAGGGTGGGTCCTGCACAGTCCACATGTGATGGGCGACCCTTGAAGCCAGAGTGAGTTATGAGGGCACATTTGATGGGGTTTGAGTTGTTTTTAAAGAGTTCAGGATGAGCCCTGCTGCTGCTGCTGCTAAGTCGCTTCAGTCGTGTCCGACTCTGTGCGACCCCATAGACGGCAGCCCAGCAGGCTCTGCCGTCCCTGGGATTCTCCAGGCAAGAACACTGGAGTGGGTTGCCACTGCCTTCTCCATTGTGTGAGAGTGAAAAGTTAAAGTGAAGTCTCTCAGTTGCGTCCGACTTGCAGCGACCCCATGGACTGCAGCCTACCGGGCTCCTCTGTCCATGGGATTTTCTAGGCAAGAGTACTGGAGTGGCTTGCCATTGCCTTCTCCAAGGATGAGCCCTGGATGAAGCGATTTCTAACAAGTAATCTGGAGGTGAGTAGGACTCAGCACAGTGAAGACGGGTTGGTGGAAGTAGAAGAGTTTAAGTTGCATATCCCAGAGGTGAGACAAAGCAGAGCACATTAAAGGAACAGGAAATACTTCAGAAGACTCGGAGTTTACAGTGGTGGTGAGGATTGGAGATGGGAGATGAAGCTCTAAAAACGAACTAAGACCAAGAGACATAGGAGGGAATTTGGTCTTGCACCTTCAGGGTAATGGAGAGTAGGGGGAGGTTCTGAGCAAGCGGGTGACTGTGGCCAGGAAGGTCCTTCTAGCTATGCCCGGAGAGATGGGAGGGATGCAGGCGGGGCGGGGCTCTGCTGGGCTGGGCGGGAGTGAGGAGGGGTGGTGGAGATCTCGGAGGCTGCGGGAGAAGGAGTCGGAGGATGTAGGAGTTCCCAGTTCCGTCAATTACATATAGGCTATTAAGTATTCTGGAGCAGGACTGTAGTTCTCAGGGTGGGTCCTGCACAGTCCGCACCACCTGGGAACTGATGAGAGATGCCAATGTCTCAGATCCAAGCTACTCCAGATGGACTGGGTGAAGCGGAGAAGACCAGCAACCCGGGTGCGCTTTAACCACCTTCCAGGTGGTTCTGATGTGTGCTTAAGTTGGAAAATCAATGTTTTAGCTCATGAGTTTTCCAACTGTTTTGTTCAGTTAACCTAAAACGTGTTTGAAAAAATGTGTTATTCACACGTTTTAAATTTGACATCCAAATGTTTTCTTTTAAAGTATAAATAGCTACAAAGGATGTAATTTTTAGCATGTTAAAAATATATTGTATCTTTTAAATACAGTCAACAAAATCAAAATACCCTAATAATGTGATACTCGCCATAGCACAGTGAGAAGGGAAACAGGATAAAAAAATGAACACTTTCTTTTTTTTAATAGTTTAGCAGTTTCAAAATGTAAGCCCATTCCTTGAACACTCATATCCTTTTAATTTCCATAACTGAATGGTATATTCTATTAATCAACCTACCATACTTACCTGCAACAAAAATATGAATGTAATAAAATGTGTGTCTGCTAAGTCGCTTTAGTTGTGTCTGACTCTGTGCGACCCTATGGACTGCAGCCCACCAGGCTTCTCTGTTTGTGGGTTTCTCCAGGCAAGAATAATGGAGTGAGTTGCCACGCCCTCCTCCAGGGGATCGGCCAAACCAGGGACTGAACCAGCTTCTCTTACCTCTCCTCCATTGACAGGCAGGTTCTTTACCACTAGCACCCCCTGGGGAGCCCTGAAATAAAATATTCATCCTCAATTTAGATCTAATCATTTAGCACATAGTTGATAAAATGGCATAATGTTTTATAATTTTGATAATAACTATTAACATGAAAAGTAGCGTATTGTTGAAATATATCTCCTAGTGTGATGAGTAGAGCTTCTAAAATTTAATTCATGTAACTGTGGATAAATATTACATATTAATAAAATAAGACAAGCTTTAGTGTCAATTCTATCCATATTTTATTTTTATAATGCAAATTAAAAACAATTAGCCAAACGCCCTGTTCATATAAGAAGGGAAAAGGATGAAAGAAGTTTTATTATAGCAATTCTACCTAATTCTCTGCACTCCTTGTAAGATATATGCTAAACTATCATAGAATCATCTATCATCAAAACTGTCTGGTGGACTGTCATTTCTCTGTGAAACAGGAGGCCAAGTCATTTGTTCAGAGTAAAGATGAAGTGTTAGGTAGGCACATGGAAGAGAATGGAGTTTAGGGGGTAGGAGTGGAAGAGAGTGAGAACAGAGAACATACGTGAATTGCCGGGCAGAGTTTAGGCCCTGAAATACTAAGAATACAAATGATTGGATTAACAAGCTCAGGGCATGGTATTCAGTTGCCACTCTTTGCAACTGATTGCAGATTAAATGAGCAAAGCTTAATCACATGACTCTGTTACAGACAGAATAGTGGCCCCTCAAAGATGGCCATGGCCTAGTCCCCCTGTGAATGTGTTAGTTTATAGGACAAGAAGTACTTTTGTGGAAGTGATTAAAGTCTGAAAAGAGGATGGGATGGGTGTCCTGGATTGTCCAGGCAGTCCACTGTCATCACAAAGTGGAAGGCAGGGCAGTCAGAGTCAGAGAAGGAGACTGAGGCCAGAAGTGGTCAGAGTGATGCAGGAGAGGCCAGGAAGGAGCTAAGGATGCAGGTGCCTCCAGAAACTGAAAGGTCAAGGAGATGGACCTTCCCTGGAGCCTGAGAAGGAACCAGAGCTGACTGCACCTTCAGTCTAGAACTTCTCCCTCCAGGAGTGGAAGGCTGTTGTTTCAGGCACTCAATTAGTGGTGATTTATTACAGCAGCAATAAGAAATGAGCGCGCTTGTCCCTTCAGTTCTGTGTGGACAGTGTTGCTCACATTGTAACATGCAGTCATCTGGGACTTTATCCCCATGCAGCTTCTGATTCAGGAGGTCCTAGGGGGTGAGACTGCGTTCTGCACATCCAACAAATCCCAGGTCCTGAGCGACAGACACACTTTGAGTAGGAAGGATCTGGAAAGCAATGTCAAGACAGAGAGAGAAGTGGTTTTTGTGACCATGTAGCATCTTTGGTGGGGGGCATTTGTATAGTTGCCCCAAATTTATACCTTATGATGGCATTCTATAAGCACAGAATCTCTGTGAGGCAAATACTGATAGCATTTTCTTTTACTGACAAGCAAAGTGATACTCAGAGAGGGTAAGCAACAGTCCCAGGCTGCACAGCCGCTCTGTTGTATTTGGCCTGTGGCAGGATCAGTACTTGAGCGTGGGTTCCTCTGTTCCAAGTTCTTTTCACTATGGCAAAGTCAATGTTCAAATTGAGATCCTGAAACAACCAACAAATTCTGAAGCCTAAGAGCTGCTCAAGGATAAGAAACAAAGTTAAAGAATCCAAGGAATTCCTGTGGAATTTAACTGACACAAGAACAGATGGGAAGAGAGATGAACTGTTATACAGTTTTTTTCACTCTGAGATTTGACCAAAATGTTCATCATGTTTCAGGTCACCTGGGATACACTTGTATTGCTTGGTCCTAGTATCTTGACAAAGAATAAATGTACATTGGAGATATTAAGTCATGATCTGCTGTCTTTTCCAGGACCTTCTCATTATGTTCAGTATTTTTGAGCACTTACTATGTGCCAAAAACTTAGGCCAGACATTACAGAATCAGATATAAATGAGACATTGTCCTTGTGTTCTGAAATTTCACTGCATGATAGCAAAGAGATAAATATAGGGGAAAATCTATATTTTTTATACAATTATAGAAGTTTCATGGATAAGGAAATGGCAACCCACTCCAGTACTCTTGCCTGGAAAATTCCATGGATGGGGTAGCCTGGTAGGTTACAGTCCATGGAGTCACAAAGAGTCGGACATGACTGAGTGACTTCACTTTCTTTCTTTCTATAGTTCCTTTTGGAGAAGGTAACAGCAACCCACCCAGTGTTCTTGCCTAGAGAATCCCATGGACAGAGGGGCCTGGTGGGGCTGCGGTCTATGGGGTTGCAAAGAGTCGGACATGACTAAGCAACTAACACACACAACACACAGAAGTTTCAAAGAGTCGGACATGACTAAGCAACTAACACACACAACACACAGAAGTTTCAAAGATTAAAGGAAGGGTTGATTTGCTCTGGAAAAGTTAGATATTAGAGGTTGTTTTTGTTTTCCTCAGAGGAAACTGCATCTATTCCAAAAAACTCTATTGAGATTTTTTAAATAAGTCACAGATATAAAGCCCCAGTTCAGTTCAGTCGCTCAGTCGTGTCCGGCTCTTCGCGACCCCATGAATCGCAGCACGCCAGGTCTCCCTGTCCATCACCAACTCCCGGAGGTCACTCAGACTAACATCCATCGAGTCAGTGATGCCATCCAGCCATCTCATCCTCTGTCATCCCCTTCTCCTTCTGCCCCCAATCCCTCCCAGCATCAGAGTCTTCTCCAATGAGTCAACTCTTCGCATGAGGTGGCCAAAGACTGGAGTTTCAGCTTTAGCATCATTCCTTCCAAAGAAATCCCAGCGCTATAAAGCCCCAGTTTTTCCCCAAAGTTTTAAAGCCCATACGACACGAATCTTATATTTTTGAGCAATTCTTAACTGTAACTTGCAGGAGGGGGTCTTATTACTGCTAAGTCTGAACTGTTTACACATTTTATATCTTTAAACTGCATTGCAAATTTAATACATCCCAGTTCTTTGTAAGTGTAAATAAAACCTACCTAAGTATTGTATAACTTATAAATGTAATAAATTGAATGTGTAAATATAGTTAAGTTTAATAAAAGTCACATAAATGTTCCAATTCAGGAAGATTTCAACTTTAAATCACAAATCTAAATCAATTGCTTGATCTGACATTTCAGTTATAAAGCTGAAGTTCTGATAGGCCAAATATTTTGTACATTAAAAATATGTGAGAAGTTCATACATGTTCTTTAGCACAATAGTATTATTGTTATGATTTCAGTTTTCCTAAACATTTACAGACTTTCTAAAGCTAGGAAGATGTTTACCCTCTAGGAAAGACAGGCATACCTTGCCGTGCAGGGCAGTGCCCTCCACTCTAACAGAAGGACCACGGGGAGCAGGATGCCCACTGTAGGGGAAGAGGCCTGTATGCAGACAAGGAGTAAATGAGAAAACTCTGTACTTCTGCCCAATTTTGATGTGAATCTAAACAGCTCTAAATTACATAATCTATTAATTCATTAGAAAAATAAATGAAAGTTACCATCTTAGTTAATGGAGGACTTTCTGGGGATGCCACATTCTGGTCCACAGTCTTCACACCCACGTCCCTAAATCCACTCATCATCTAACTCCTGAATCTCTCCCAGAAGTCTGTAGCCTATCGGTGTTGATCATTTAATTGCATTCTGCGTGGTTTTGACTTTAAAGATACATTAATGTTTCTTCTTTCTGTGTAAAGATCTCTGAACCTTACTAAAAACCTGAATTATTTTTATTTTGTATGTGTTATGGGCCCACACAAAATAGATATTAAAAGTATATTTCTCTGAACAGTGAATGTTCAAGGTTTTCACTGACTGGTGGTTGCAATTTATTAAGTCATTTAAATAACAATGCTCCCCCACCTTTAAGAGCTTATAGAAGAGATGTAGTCCAATACTGTCCATATGGTGAAACATTCAAGTATAGAAGACACCCACATGAGACAGACAAGAGGATGAACTAACTCCAGGTGGGGAGAGGCACTGTGTATGTGTTTTCAGAGCACTTCAGAACTGGGCGAGCTTAGAATGTTGAACAGGCAAATACTAGGCAACTAATGGAGAAAGAAATTCCAGTAGGGGATGCAATAAGTGCAAATACACACAGAATATTTTGACCCAGAACATACTATATGTATTAAATCATGCTTGATAATCACTTCTTGAGAAAATGATTAACGAATTATGAATGAACACTGTATAAAGTGCTCATAGACGACACTAGACCTAGAATATAAAGTACAGGCTTTATATATATATCAGATCAGATCAGATCAGTCGCTCAGTCGTGTCTGACTCTTTGCGACCCCATGAACCGCAGCACACCAGGCCTCCCTATTCATCACCAGCTCTCGGAGGTCACTCAGACTCACATTCATCGACTCAGTGATGCCATCCAGCCATCTCATCCTCTGTCGTCCCCTTCTCCTCCTGCCCTCAATCCCTCCCAGCATCAGAGTCTTCTCCAATGAGTCAACTCTTCGCATGAGGTGGCCAAAATACTGGAGTTTCAGCTTGAGCATCATTCCCTCCAAAGAAAGCCCAGGTCTGATCTCCTTCAGAATGGACCGGTTGGATCTCCTTGCAGTCCAAGGGACTCTCAAGAGTCTTCTCCAACACCATAGTTCAAAAGCATCTATTCTTCGGCGCTCAGCTTTCGTCACAGTCCAGCTCTCACATCCATACATGACCACAGGAAAGACCATAGCCTTGACTAGGCGAACCTATGTTGGCAAAGTGATGTCTCTGCTTTTGAATATGCTATCTAGGTTGGTCATAACCTTCCTTCCAAGGAGTAAGTGTCTTTTAATTTCATGGCTGCAGTCACCATCTGCAGTGATTTTGGAGCCCAGAAAAAGAAAGTCTGACACTGTTTCCACTGTTTCTCCATCTATTTCCCATGTAGTGATGGGACCAGATGCCATGATCTTCGTTTTCTGAATGTTGAGCTTTAAGCCAACCTTTTCACTCTCCACTTTCACTTTCATCAAGAGGCTTTTGAGTTCCTCTTCACTTTCTGCCATAAGGGTGGTGTCATCTGCATATCTGAGGTTATTGATATTTCTCCCAGCAATCTTGATTCCAACTTGTGTTTCCTCCAGTCCAGCATTTCTCATGATGTACTCTGCATATAAGTTAAATAAACATGGTGACAATATACAGCCTTGACGTACTCCTTTTCCTATTTGGAACCACTCTGTTGTTCCATGACCAGTTCTAACTGTTGCTTCCTGACCTGCATACAGATTTCTCAAGAGGCAAATCAGGTGGTCTGGTATTCCCATCTCCTTCAGAATTTTCCACAGTTTATTGTGATCTACACAGTCAAAGGCTTTGGCATAGTCAATAAAGCAGAAATAGATGTTTTTCTGGAACTGTCTTGCTTTTTCAATGATCCAGCGGATGTTGGCAATTTGATCTCTGGTTCCTCTGCCTTTTCTAAATCCAGCTTGAACATCAGGAAGTTCACGGTTCACATATTGCTGAAGCCTGGCTTGGAGAATTTTGAGCATTACTTTACTAGCGTGTGAGATGAGATATATATATATATATATATATATATATATATATGTGAGATATATATATATAAAGACGTCTATATATATATAGACGACACTAGGCCTAGAATATAAAGTACAGGCTTATATATATATATATATATATATATATATAAAGTCAAGGCTATGGTCTTTCCTGTGGTCATGTATGGATCTGAGAGCTGGACTGTGAAGAAGGCTGAGCGCCGAAGAATTGATGCTTTTGAAGTGTGGTGTTGGAGAAGACTCTTGAGAGTCCCTTGGACTGCAAGAAGATCCAACCAGTCCATTCTGAAGGAGATCAATCCTGGAATTTCTTTGGAAGGAATGATGCTAAAGCTGAAACTCCAGTATTTTGGCCACCTCATGCGAAGAGTTGACTCATTGGAGAAGACTCTGATGCTGGGATGGATTGAGGGCAGGAGGAGAAGGGGACGACAGAGGATGAGATGGCTGGATGGCATCACTGACTTGATGGGTGTGAGTCTGGGTGACCTCCGGGAGCTGGTGATGGACAGGGAGGCCTGGCGTGCTGCGGTTCATGGGGCCGCAAAGAGTCGGACACGACCGAGAGACTGATCTGATCTGATCTGATAAAGTACAGGTAGGTTATCGTTTTTACTTATAATGAGAAAAAACCCATTTGCCCCCTGAAAATCCCCTGTTCCCCTCCTGTTTCTTTCCTTCTCCCTTCCCAGAACACCTGACAACCACTGATCATTTTATTGTCCATAGTTTTGTATTTTCCCGAATGGCCTGTGTTTGGACTAGGCGATACAGCTTTTCCACACTGGCTTCTTTCGCCCAGTAATAAATAGTCACGGAACAGTCCTTCATCCACGTCTTTTTAAATTTTATTTTATTTTGGCTGTGCTGAGTTTTCTTTGCTCCGCACAGGCCTGCTTCGGTTGCGGTGAGTGGAGGCTGCTCTCTAGTTTCGGTACGCAGTCTTCTCACTGCAGTGGTCCCTCTTGTCAGGGCTCGCGGGCTCCGGAACACCGGCTCGGTAGGTGTGGCACGTGGGCTTAGTCGGCCTGGGGTACGTGGAATCTTCTCAGACCAAGGATCAAACCCGTGTCCCCTGCATTGGCAGGCAGATCCTTTACCACTGAGCCACCACAGAAGCTCCCACTGTCTTTTCACAGCTTCTTTTTCACACTGCACGACGTTCTGTTGTCTGGATGCATCGCAGTCTGTTTATCCCTGCGCCTGTGGAAGGGCTTCTTGGTTGCTTCCAGTTTCGGGCAGTCATACATTGGTATAGACATCGTTTGCAGGATTTTTGGTTTTTTGTTTGCAGGGTTTTAAGTGAATATAGGTTTTCAAATAAACAGGATAAATAAGATTGCTGCAGCTTACAGAGAGGTTTGCAACTTATGGTTTCCCTCTCAAATCCATTGCAGCAGTTTCAAATGGTTGTGTGGATATTGGATGTTTAAACTTTACCAATTGCTTTATGTTGACACATTTTTTGATTTTGTGTGTTGACTCAGGAATTGTTTATTTAAGTAATAAAGCAAATCCAGACTTCACCCAGTGATGAAACTAGCAGTATGATAGGAAACTTTGCTGAGTGTGCTTTGAATGACTAATTGCTATATAGTTTTTAGTATTTTATAGCTTTTTCATGACATGTCTATTCCTAATTGTGCATTCTTTGGTTTCCAAATCTTAACCTAAGACATTCTATGTTAACCTGAGAAAGGGCTTTTTCCTGCCTATTTTCCTTCCCCTGCCTTTTTTTTTTTTTTTTTAGTTACAGGAAAACCAATGCTTTTTCTCATTTCTCTGGATGTAGCACAGCTCTTTCGGAGAGCACATCCTAACTTCATACCTAGAGAGAATAGCTATTAAGGATGTTTTTAAAATCCAAATTTATCAGATGATGAGAAATCATAAATATAGTTCATTAATAATACATGCTTAATTTTGAATTTATTTTGGAACATTGTTTAAATTGGGGTTTTTAATTATTATTATTTTTTTTTTACTTTACAATATTGTATTGGTTTTGCCATACATCAACATGCATCCACCACGGGTGTACACATGTTCCCAATCCTGAACCCCCCTCCCACCTCCCTCCCCATACCATCTCTCTGGGTCATCCCAGTGCACCAGGCCCAAGCTTCCAGTATCCTGCATTGAACCTGGACTGGTGATTCATTTCTTATGTGATATTATACATGTTTTAATGCCATTCTCCCAAATCATCCCCCTCCCTCTCCCACAGAGTCCAAAAGACTGTTCAATACATCTGTGTCTCTTTTCCTGTCTTGCATACAGGGTTGTCACTACCATCTTTCTAAATTCCATATATATGCGTTCAGATCAGATCAGTCGCTCAGTCGTGTCTGACTCTTTGTGACCCCATGAACCGCAGCATGCCAGGCCTCCCTGTCCATCACCAGCTCCTGGAGGTCACCCAGACTCACACCCATCAAGTCAGTGATGCCATCCAGCCATCTCATCCTCTGTCGTCCTCTTCTCCTCCTGCCCTCAATCCCTCCCAGCATCAGAGTCTTCTCCAATGAGTCAACTCTTCGCATGAGGTGGCCAAAATACTGGAGTTTCAGCTTTAGCATCATTCCTTCCAAAGAAATTCCAGGATTGATCTCCTTCAGAATGGACTGGTTGGATCTCCTTGCAGTCCAAGGGACTCTCAAGAGTCTTCTCCAACACCACAGTTCAAAAGCATCAATTCTTCGGCACTCAGCCTTCTTCACAGTCCAGCTCTCACATCCATACATGACCACAGGAAAGACCATAGCCTTGACTAGGCGAACCTTTGTTGGTAAAGCAATGTCTCTGCTTTTGAATATGCTATCTAAGTTGGTCATAACTTTCCTTCTAAGGAGTAAGCGTCTTTTAATTTCATGGCTGCAGTCACCATCTGCAGTGATTTTGGAGCCCAGAAAAACAAAGTCTGACACTGTTTCCACTGTTTCCCCATCTATTTCCCATGAAGTGATGGGACCAGATGCCATGATCTTCGTTTTCTGAATGTTGAGCTTTAAGCCAACCTTTTCACTCTCCACTTTCACTTTCATCAAGAGGCTTTTTAGCCCCTCTTCACTTTCTGCCATAAGAGTGGTGTCATCTGCATATCTGAGGTTATTGATATTTCTCCCGGCAATCTTGATTCCAACTTGTGTTTCTTCCAGTCCAGCATTTCTCATGATATACTCTGCATATAAGTTAAATAAACATGGTGACAATATACAGCCTTGACGCACTCCTTTTCCTATTTGGAACCAGTCTGTTGTTCCATGACCAGTTCTAACTGTTGCTTCCTGACCTGCATACAGATTTCTTAAGAGGCAGATCAGGTGGTCTGGTATTCCCATCTCTTTCAGAATTTTCCATAGTTTATTGTGATCCACACAGTCAAAGGCTTTAGCATAGTCAATAAAGCAGAAATAGATGTTTTTCTGGAACTCTCTTGCTTTTTCCATGATCCAGCGGATGTTGGCAATTTGATCTCTGGTTCCTCTGCCGTTTCTAAAACCAGCTTGAACATCAGGAAGTTCGCGGTTCACATATTGCTGAAGCCTGGCTTGGAGAATTTTGAGCATTACTTTACTAGCGTGTGAGATGAGTGCAATTGTTCGGTAGTTTGAGCACTCCTTGGCATTGCCTTTCTTTGGGATTGGGATGAAAACTGACCTTTTCCAATCTTGTGGCCACTGCTGAGTTTTCCAAATTTGCTGGCATATTGAGTGCAGCACTTTCACAGCATCATCTTTCAGGACTTGGAATAGCTCCACTGGAATTCCATCACCTCCACTAGTATACTGTATTGGTGTTTTTCCTTCTGGCTTACTTCACTCCGTATAATAGGCTCCAGTTTCATCCACCTCATTAGAACTGATTCAAATGTATTCTTTTTAATGGCTGAGTAATTCTCCATTGTGTATATGTACCACTGCTTTCTTATCCATTCATCTGCTGATGGACATCTAGGTTGCTTCCATGTCCTGGCTATTATGAACAGTGCTGTGATGAACATTGGGGTACACATGTCTCTTTCAATTCTGGTTTCCTCGGTGTGTATGCCCGGCAGTGGGATTGCTGGGTCGTATGCCAGTTCTATTTCCAGTTTTTTAAGGAATCTCCATACTGTTCTCCATAGTGGTTGTACTAGTTTGCATTCCCACCAACAGTGTAAGAGGGTTCTCTTTTCTCCACACCCTCTCCAGCATTTATTGCTTGTAGACTTTTGTATAGCAGCCATTCTGACTGGCGTGAAATGGTACCTCATTGTGGTTTTGATTTGCATTTCTCTGATAATGAGTGATGTTGAGCATCTTTTCACGTGTTTGTTAGCCATCTGTATGTCTTCTTTGGAGAAATGTCTGTTTAGTTCTTTGGCCCATTTTTTGATTGGGTCGTTTATTTTTCTGAAATTGAGCTGCAGGAGTTGCTTGTATTAAATTGTTTTTTTTTTAAAGCTTATTTTAATCAACTTAGAGGCAGGAAGCTACTTAACTATTGAAAGCTGAGACATCCTTTTATAAACTCAGAATATTCCCGAGAGCATTTAAAAATGGGAGGATGTTATGTCAAGATTCACACTCTCAGATAATCTGTAAGAATAAAAATTTGAAATTCCTGACTTTTATAGAATTCCCACTGTCAAATTCTCGCTGACTCGTGAATGTAGAAAAAACGATCTTTTGCTTAAATTTTGGTGGAAGAGTTTAACTTCTTTCAAAGCATATAAAAAAATTCGTTGGAAAGAGTAATATGTGTACATTTCAAAGATTCTCAGTTATCTGGACTGAAGCTCTGTTCTCACTGTGACTAGATGAGTGGAAGTGTCCTGCACGTGAATCCTGCTGTACTTTAAATCAAGACATCACTTAGGTATCAATGCTGTGTGTATAGATTTTTTGTTTGGGGGATTTTTTTCTTTTGCCTAAATAAATGTTACAGATTAAAAAAAGATAAGACTGCTGAATTGTATGGTATGGTAAGACTATGTTTAGCTTTGGAAGAGGTAGCCAAGATTTTTGCTAAAGAGCCTACCATTTGCATCCCCAGCCGGCATGAGTGATAGTACCTGCTGTGTTGCGTGCTCACCAGCATTTGGTGTTGCCAGTGTTCTGGATTCTAGCCATTCTGAGAGATGTGTGTGGTATCTCACTGTTGTTTCATGAACTTCCCCTATGACAAATGAAGATGAGAATCTTTGCAAATACTTATTTGCCATCTTCCTTGATGAGGCATCTGTTCAGATCTTTTGCCCATTTTTTTTTTTTTTTTTTCTGGTGGGTTGTCTGTTTTCTTATTGCCGAGTTTTCAGTGTTCTTTGTATTTTTAAATGAAAATCCTTTAACAAGTTTTCAAATATTTTTCAATTGTGGCATGTCTTTTGATTCTTTTAACAGTCTTCACAGAGTAGAAGTTTAGAAATGTTTTAATTCAACGTATTTAAACTAAGGAAAAAACCCATAAAAACAGTTTACTCATTTCTCCCACCCTCCACCCACACCTCTGGCAACCACCAGTCTATTCCCTCTATCTATGACCCTTTTTGTTTTTAGATTCCACATGTAAGTGAGGTCATATGGTATTTGTCTTTCTTTCTGACTTATTTTACTTAGTATAATGCTCCTGAGCTCCATTCATGTTTCATTACTTTTTATGAGTGAGTAATATTCCATTGTATATATACCACAGTTTCTTTACTCATTCATCTATTGATGGATACTTAAGTTGTTTCCATATTTTGACTATCATAAATAATGCTGCAGTAAACACACACACATACACACATATCCCCAGTTTCTGGCACAGAATTCCTGAGACCTTTGAACTGTGTTCTCCTGCATTGCAGGAGAATTCTTTACTTGCTGAGCTACCAGGAAGCCCTCCTGAATGATAAGAACATCTTTTATTCTAAAGAGAGAACTCTTGGTGGACCTCTGGGTGGGGAGGCTGGTCACCAAAAAGAATAAGCTGAGATTAGAAGCTTTAACTTGCAGCCCCACTCCCCAGTTCTTGGAGACAAGAGGGGAGGGGTTAGAAGTGAAGTGGATGTATCATTCCTACATGATAAGGTCTCCAAAGAATCTCCAAAGTATGAGGCTTGAAGAGCTTCCAGGTCAATGAATATATCCAGATGCATGGAGGGTGGTGCAGCCCATGGGACAAAAGCTCCTATGCTCAAAAACCTTCTGGACCTTGCCCCACATATCTCTTCATCTGGCTATTCACCTGGGTCTTTTACTATGTAATAAACCTGTAAACATAAGTGTTTCCTCTAGTTCTCTGAGCTGTTCTAGAAAATTATTATACCTCAGGAGTGGATCATAGAAACTCCAATGATTGAAACCTTAGGAGGGTTTTGGAAACTTTGGTTTACAGCCTGTTGGTCAGAAACACAGGTGACATCTTGGACTTGGAGCTGGCATCTGCAGTGGGTGCCAGCCACCTCATGGGGTCTGTGATGAATCTGGCTAGTGTCAGTATTAATTGAATTGTAGGCCACCCAACAGGTGTTGGAGAATTGCTTGGTGTGGGAAACACGTCTGCCTACTGAAGTGTTCTGAGTGTGAGTAGAGGAAAATTATTTTTCTTTACAATAATCTTTACAAAATTTAATTTTTGTGACCAGTGTAACGTCTGTGTCTAGACTTTTTTTTGCATATGGAAGTTCAATTGTTCCAGCATGGTTTGTTGAAAAGACTATTTTTTTTTCCCTCCTTGGAATTGATTTTTTTTTTTTTTCTTATCGAAGGTAAGTTGTCTGTATTGAGTGGATCTGTTTCTGGACTCTTCCGTTCCACTAATCTGTATATCTTTTTTTGTTCTTATCCTATACCACACTGTCTTGATTGCCATAGTTTATAGTAAGTCTTGCAATCTGGTGTGTCAGTCTTCCAGCTTCCTTCTCTTTCAGTATTTTGTTGATTATTTTTAATTTTTGCCTTTTTTGCACAAACTTTGGAATTAGTTTGTTGATGTCCACAAAATAGCTTGCTGGGATTTTGATTGGGATGTGTTGAATCTATAGACCAAAGTGGGAAGAATTGACATCTTAACAATATTTAGTCTTCCAATTCATGAACACAGGGTGTTTACCCATTTATATAAATCTCCATTTAAATACTTTAAATAATGAAAGAAACTTATTTCCCCATAAAATGGAAACATTTCAAGGTAACATGGCTCTCAGACATAATATCATGCAGAAGCTCATGGTTTTATCCCAGGACAAATATGTGCCTCAGAGGCCATATTTGCCCTCAGTGGGTTTCCTTCTTCATGACACTACATTGGCATCTAGCATCCCAGCCCTCTGGTGCGTCTACCCTATTGTCCAGAGACTTTGTGCAAGAAATTCCATCTCCAGTCCTGGATCCACTCTGATTGGACCAGCAGAGGTCACGTGCATGTTCTTAAATAATATATCTGTATGAAGGCACATATTCCATTCCAAATACTAGATACCAGGCAGGGCAGGAGCCAGGTTCTCCAGAAGCCCATAGATTTCCAAATGGAAACTGGGAACTGTTCTAAGGTGTTGCAGAGGGTAGTGGGGGGAAGCTATCACATGTATAACTCTAGCAGGAAACTGAAGAGTTGGCCTTCAGTTAAAGCTGGTGAGGTAGAATAAGGATGGGTTTCACATAGCAGTGGTAAATGATTGGACTTTCCTGGTGGCTCAGATGGTAAAGAATTTCTGTGAAATGCAGGAGACCAAGGTTTGGGTCAGGAAGATCCCTTGCAAAAGGGAATGGCTACCCAGTCCAGTATTCTTGCCTAGAGAATCCCATGGACAGTGGAGCCTGGCGAGCTACAGTCCATAGGGGTCACAGAGAGTGATTAGATGTGTATGTTAGAATATTTTTCTGTGGTCTGTTTGGAACGAATTGACCTTTACATGCCTCGAGGTAGATGAATGGGGGAGCTGTGAGAGTGGCCCTGGAGAGAGAGAGGCTGAGGTCTTAGAGCTGCACCATGGTTGTAGCAGGGAGGAGAGGGCAGATGTAAGGAATGTTTAGGAATTAAAAAAATTAACAAGCATATAAAATGGTGTTCTGGTTTCTCTGACAGCCTGGCAAATCAGGGAATAAAGGATGACAGAGCATGAGGTGGGAAGTGGGGTGGGGTAGAGCTGATTGATTATTTTGCCCATGTTGGATTTGGAACGTCTGAGCCAGCCTAGACAAAATGTGGAGTAGCCGAGTGGATCTGCAGATGCATTATAGTTAGGCTGAGGGCAGAGAGAATGTTATCAACCTGTAGGGGAAACTGAAACCAAAGACAGCAGGATTAAGGTATACTAGACTTTTAATCGGGGAAGGCGATGGCACCCCACCCCAGTACTTTTGCCTGGAAAATCCCATGGACGGAGGATCCTGGTAGGCTCCAGTCCATGGGGTCGCTAAGAGTCCGACACGACTGAGCGACTTCACTTTTACTTTTCACTTTCATGCATTGGGGAAGGAAATGGCAACCCACTCCACTGTTCTTGCCTGGAGAATCCCAGGGACGGGGGAGCCTGGTGGGCTTCCTTCTATGGGGTCGCACAGAGTCGGACACGACTGAAGCGACTTAGCAGTAGCAGTAGCAGACTTTTAATAAAGAGTGGGGAGCTAACTGGAACAAAGCCTATATATTATTTGTTGTCTAAGTTAATTTTTTATTAATTTTACTGGAATATAATTTTTACAATACCATGTTAGTTTCAGATATTCCAATCCCAAAGAAAGGCAATGACAAAGAATGCTCAAACTACAGCACAATTGCACTCATCTCACACGCTAGTAAAGTAATGCTCAAAATTCTCCAAGCCAGGCTTCAGCAATATGTGAACCGTGAGCTTCCTGATGTTCAAGATGGTTTTTGAAAAGGCAGAGGAACCAGAGATCAAATTGCCAACATCTGCTGGATCATCAAAAAAGCAAGAGAGTTCCAGAAAAACATCTACTTCTGCTTTATTGACTATGCCAAAGCCTTTGACTGTGTGGATCACAATAAACCGTGGAAAATTCTGAAAGAGATGGGAATACCAGACCACCTGATCTACCTTTTGAGAAATTTGTATGCAGGTCAGGAAGCAACAGTTAGAACTGGACATGCAACAACAGACTGGTTCCAAATAGGAAAAGGAATACATCAAGGCTGTATATTGTCACCATGTTTATTTAACTTCTGTGCAGAGTACATCATGAGAAACGCTGGACTGGAAGAAACACAAGCTGCAATCAAGATTTGCTGGGAGGAATCTTAATAACCTCAGATATGCAGTGGCACCCCATCCCAGTACTTTTGCCTGGAAAATCCCATGGATGGAGGAGCCTGGTAGGCTGCAGTCATGGGGTCGCTAAGAGTCAGACATGACTGAACGACTTCACTTTCACTTTTCACTTTCATGCACTGGAGAAGGAAATGGCAACCCACTCCAGTGTTCTTGCCTGGAGAATCCCAGGGACAGGGGAGCCTGGTGGGCTGCCGTTTATGGGGTTGCACAGAGTCGGACACGACTGAAGCGGCTTAGCAGCAGCAGCAGCAGCATGCAGATGACACCACCCTTATGGCAGAAAGTAAAGAGGAACTAAAAAGCCTCTTGACGAAAGTGAAAGAGGAGAGTGAAAAAGTTGGCTTAAAGATCAACATTCAGAAAACGAAGATCATGGCATCTGGTCCCATCACTTCATGGGAAATAGATGGGGAAACAGTGGAAACAGTGTCAGACTTTCTTCTTCTGGGCTCCAATATGACTGCAGATGGTGACTGCAGGCATGAAATTAAAAGACGCTTACTCCTTGGAAGGAAAGTTATGACCAACCTAGAGAGCATATTCAAAAGCAGAGACATTACTTTGCCAACAAAGGTTCGTCTAGTCAAGGCTATGGTTTTTCCTGTGGTCACGTATGGATGTGAGACCTGGACTGTGAAGAAGGCTGAGTGCTGAAGAATTGATGCTTTTGAACTGTAGTGTTGGAGAAGACTCTTGAGAGTCCCTTGGACTGCAAGGAGATGCAACCAGTCCATTCTGAAGGATATCAGCCCTGGGATTTCTTTGGAAGGAATGATGCTGAAGCTGAAACTCCAGTACTTTGGTCACCTTATGCGAAGAGTTGACTGATTTGAGAAGACTCTGATGCTGGGAGGGATTAGGGGCAGGAGGAGAAGGGGACAACAGAGGATGAGATGGCTGAATGGCATCACTGACTCTATGGACATGGGTCTGGGTGAACTCCAGGAGTTGGTGATGGACAAGGAGGCCTGGCGTGCTGCGATTCATGGGGTCGCAAAGAGTCGGACATGACTGAGCTACTGAACTGAACTGAATCGGACATACATATGTACATATATCCACTCTTTTTAGATTCTTCATTGCAGAGGATTGAGTAGCATTCCCTGTGCTATACAGTAGGTTATCTGTTTTATATATAGTAGTGTATATTTGTCAATCTCAATCTCCCCATTTATCCCTCCCCCCTTTAATTGTTAAGTAAACTGATTGGGGTTCTGATTCTTTAGTGTAACTAAATCAGTCTTAATCCTTGTTATCATTTTAATGTCACAAATTGAAGGACCACTTTATGTACGACTTTGTATAGTGTCTGAATCAGCTGTACTCCAAATTGACAACCACAGTCAAGATTCTGGCACCCAGCATGGGAAGACAATAGAAGCATCTTGTGTGCGTGCTACGTCGCCTCAGTAATGTCCAACTCTTTGTGACCCTATGGACTGTAACCCACCTCTGTCCTCTGTACATAGAATTCTCCAGGCAATAATACTGGAGTGGGTTGCCATGCCCTCCTCCAGTGGATCTTCCTGACCTCGGGATTGAAACCAAGCCACCTGTCTTCTGCATTGGCAGGCAGGTTCTTTCCCACTAGCATCACCTGGGAATCTCCAATAGAGGTGCCTTTTCCTAATAGTCTTTTTTCTTTTTAAAGATTTTTTAAAATGTGGAACATTTTTAAAGTCTTTATTGAATTGGTTACAACATTACTTCTCATTTCTGTGTTGGTTTTTTGGCGGCAAGGTATGTGGGATCTTAGCTCTCTGACCATGGATCAAATCTGCGCCTCCTGCCTTGCAAGGCTAAGTCTTAACTGCTGGACTTCCAGGGAAGCCCCCTAACAGTTTTTAATAAAGCTTTTCTCTGTATTTATAGAAATAGAATTTGCTGATGAGTAAGGCCTAAAGGCAAAATTTTAAATCTTTCTGAAGATACTTTTTGTATTGTAAGAATTCATTTTTTAAACACTACATTAGTTTTCTAATGCTACCGTAACAAATTACCACAAATTTAGCGGCTTAAAAGAACACCAATATATTATCTTACAGTTCTAGAGATCAGAAGTCCTAAAATCAATGTGTCAGCAAGGCTGCATTCCTCCTGGAGGCTCTTGGAGAGAATTCATTCCCTTGCCTCTCCCGGCTTCAGGACTTCAGAACAGTCATCTCTGGAGCCCACTGTTCCTTTTCAGGCTGAGGTGAGGCAAATTTGGATAACCTGGCCAAGGCTGCAGAGCAATGGGACACAGGCCATTTTTTTTTTTTTTTGAAATTGCAGCCTCTAAGCTGAGGCCTAAAGTGAGAACTATTTCTTTTTCAAATTAATTTTTTATTAATAACTTTGTGACAGTGTAATTTATACACCATAAAGTCAGCTATTTTAACTCAGCAAGTTCTTAGTTTATTCACAGAATTGTGTAACCATCCACAACTTCATTTTATTTTATTTTTTGTTGTGTTGTTTTTTAATTATTTATTTTAATTGGAGGCTAATTACTTCACAATATAGTGGTGGTTTTTGCCATACACTGACATGAATCAGCCATGGGTGTATGTGTGTTTCCCATCCTGAACCCTCCTCCCACCTCCCTCCCCATCCCATCCTTCAGGGTCATCCCAGTGCACCAGCCCTGAGCACTCTGTCTCATGCATCGAACCTGGACTGGTGATCTGTTTCACATATGATAATATACATGTTTCAATGCTGTTCTCTCAAATCATCCCACCCTTGCCTTCTCCCACAGAGTCTGAAAGACTGTTCTATATATCTGCGTCTCTTTTGCTGTCCCACATATAGGGTCATGGTTACCATCTTTCTAAATTCTATATATATGTGTTAGTATACTGTATTTGTGCTTTTCTTTTTGACTAATTTCACTATATATAATAGGCTCCAGCATAACCTCATTTTAAAACATTTTCATGTCCCTCAAAATAAAACTCATATCCATTTAGACACTCCCCATTCCTACCCACAGCCCAAGGCAACCACTAATCTACTTTCTGTCTCTATAAATTTAACTTTTCTGGACATTTCATATAAATGTATTGTAAAAGATGTGGGCTTTGTGCCTGGCTCTTTCACTTAGTATAATGTTTTTGCAGTTCATTCTTATGCTAACATGTAACAGTACTTCCCTACTTTTTTTAAAATTTATTTTTTAATTGAAAGATAATTGCTTTACAGAATTTTATTGTTTTCTGTCAAACCTCAACATGAATCATTCATAGGTATACATATATACCCTCCCTTTTAAACCTCCCTCCCATCTTCCTCCCCATCCCACCCCTCTAGGTTGATACAGAGCCCCTGTTTGAGACTCCTGAGCCACACAGCAAATTCCCGTTGGCTGTCTATTTTGCATATGGTAATGTAAGTTTCCATGTTACTCTGTCCATACACCTCGCTCTCTCCTCCCCTTGCCCCATGTCCATAAGTCAGTTCTCTGTGTCTGTTTTTCCACTGCTGCCCTATAAATAAATTCTTCAGTACAACTTTTCTAGAGTCTGTACATATGTGTCAGAATATGATATTTATCTCTCTCTCTGACTTACTTCACTCTGTATAATAGGTTCTAGGTTCATCCACCTCATTAGAATGGACTCAAATCCATTCCTTTTTATGGCTCAGTAATATTCCATGGTGTATATACAACTTCCTTATCCATTCATCTAGCAATGGACATCTAGGTTGCTTCCATGTTCTGCTGCTGCTGCTGCTAAGTCACTTCAGTCATGTCCGACCCTCAGCGACCCCATGGACTGCAGCCCTCCGGGCTCCTCCATCCATTGAATTTTCCAGGCAAGAATACTGGAGTGGGTTGCCATTTCCTTCTCCATTGCATGAAAGGAAAAAGTGAAAGTGAAGTTGCTCAGTCGTGTCCGACCCTCAGCAACCCCATGGACTGCAGCCCTCCAGGCTCCTCCATCCATTGGATTTTCCAGGCAAGAGTACTGGAGTGGGGTGCCATTGCCTTTTCCATTTCATGTTCTAGCTATTGTAAATAGTGCTGCAATGAACAATGGGATACATGTGACTTTTTCACTTCAGGTTTCCTCAGGGTATACGCCTAGGTGTGGAATTGCTGGGTCATAGGGTGGTTTTATTCCTAGTTTTTTAAGGAATCTCCATACTGTCTCCCATAGTGGCTGTATCAATTTGCATTCCCACCAATAGTGCAAGAATACTCCCTTTTCTCCACACCCTGTCTAGCATTTATTGTTTGTAGACTTTTTGATGATGGCCATTCTGACTGGTGTGAGGTAATATCTCATTGTGCTTTTGATTTGCATTTCTGTAATAATGAGCGATGTTGAGCATCTTTTCATGTGCTTGTTAGCCATCTGTTTGTCTTCTTTGGAGAAATGTCTGTTTAGGTTAGGTCTTTTCTCCACATTTTGATTGGGTTGTTGTTTTTTTTTTTTCTGGTATTAAGTTTGTATGAACTGCTTATATATTTTGGAAATTAATCCTTTGTCAATTGTTTCATTTGCTATTATTTTCTCCCATTCTGAGAGGTGTCTTTTCACCTTGTTTATAGTTTCCTTTGCTGTGCAAAGGATTTTAAGTTTAATCAGGTCCCACTTGTTTACTTTTGTTTTTATATCCATTACTCTAGGAGGTGGGTCATAGAGGATCTTGCTTTGATTTATGGCATTGAGAGTTCTGCCTATGTTTTCCTCTAAGAGTTTTATGGTTTCTAGTCTTACATTTAGGTATTTAATTCATTTTGAGTTTATCTTCGTGTATAGTGTTAGGAAGTGTTTTAATTTCATTCTTTTACATGTAGCTGTCCAGTTTTCCTAGCAACATTTACTGAAGAGGCTGTCCTTGCCCCACTGTATATTCTTCCCTCCTTTGTTAAAAATAAGGTTACTATAGGTGCATGGGTTTATTTCTGGGCTTTCTATCTTGTTCCATTGGTCTATATTTCTGTTTTTGTGCCAGTACCATACTGTCTTGATGACTGTAGCTTTGCAGTATAAATTGAAATCAGGAGGTTGATTCCTCCACTCCTTTCTTCTTAAGACTACTTTGGCTATTCTGGGTCTTTTGTGTTTCCATATGAATTGTGAAAGTTTTTGTTCTAGTTCTGTGAAAAATGCCATTGGTAATTTGATAGGGATTGCATTGAATCTGCAGATTGTGTTTGGTAGTATAGTCATTTTCACAATATTGATTCTTCCTACCCAGGAACATGGAATATCTCTCCATCTGTTTATGTCATCTTTGATTTCTTTCATCAGTGTCATATAATTTTCTGTGTACAGTTCTTTTCTCTCCTTAGGTGAGTTTATTCCTAGATATTTAATTCTCTTTGTTGCAATGGTGAATGGGACTGATTCCTTAATTGCTCTTTCTGATTTTTCATTGTTAGTATATAAAAATGCAAATGATTTCTCTGTATTGATTTTGTATCCTGCAAATTTGCTAAATTCACGGATTAGCTCTAGTAATTTTCTGATACCATCTTTAGAGTTTTCTATGCACAGTATCATGTCACCTGCAAACAGTGAGAACTTTAATTCTTTCCTGATATGGATTCCTTTTATTTCTTTTTCTTCTCTGATTGCTGTAGCTAGGACTTCCAGAATTATATTGAATAATAGTGGTGAAATTGGACAGCCTTGTTTTGTTCCTGATCTCAGGGGGAATGCTTTCAGTTTTTCACCATTGAGAATAATGTTTGCTGTAGGCTTATCATATATGACCTTTGCTATGTTGAGGTAGGTTCCTTCTATGCCCATTTTTTGAAGAGTTTTAACTATAAATGGGTGCTGAATTTTGTCAAAGGCTTTTTATGCATCTATTGAGATAATCATATGGTTTTTAACTTTGAATTTGTTAATATGGTGTATCACATTGATTGATTTGCATATATTGAAGAATTCTTGCATCCCTGGAATAAACCCAACTTGATTGTGGTGTATGAACTTTTTGATGTGTTGCTGAATTCTGTCTGGTAAAATTTTGGTGAGGATTTCTGCATCTATATTTATCTGTGATATTGGCCTGTAGTTTTCTTTTTCTGTGTTGTCTTTGTCTGGTTTTGGTATCAGGGTGATGGTGGCCTCGTAGAATGAGTTTGGATGTGTTCCTTCCTCTGCAATTTTTTAAAAGAGTTTTAGAAGGATAGGCATTAGCTCTTCTCTAAATGTTTGATAGAATTCTCCTGTGAAACCATCTGGTCCTGGGCTTTTGTTTTTTGGGGAGATTTTTGATCACAGCTTCAAATTCAATGCTTGTAATTGGGTTGTTCATAATTTCTATTTCTTCCTTGTTCAGTCTTGGAAGATTGAACTTTTCTAATCTGTCCATTTCTTCCAGGCTATCCATTTTATTGGATACAACTATTATAGTTGTTCATAATAGTCTCTTATAATCCTTTGTATTTCTGCATCATCTTGTAACCTCTCCTTTTTCGTTTCTAATTTTGTTGATTTGATTCTTCTCTCTTTTTTTATTGAGAGTCTGGCTAAAGATTTGTCAATTTTGCTAATCTTCTCCAAAAACCAACTTTTAGTTTTATTAATCTTTACTATTGTTTCTTTCATTTCTTTTTCATTTATTTCTGCTTGGATCTTTATGATTTCTTTTCTAATTCTAAATTTGTTTTTTTTTTTGTCCCCTCTTTTCCAGTTGTTTCTGATGTAAAGTTAGGTTGTCTATTCAATGCTTTTTTTGTTTCTTGAGGTAGGATTGTATTGCTATAAACTTCCCTCTTAGAACTGCTTTGGCTGCACCCCATCGGTTTTGAGTTGTTCTGTTTTCATTGTCATTTGTTTATAGAAAATTTTTGATTTCCCTTTTGATTTCTTCAGTAACCTATTGCTTATTTATAAGTGTATCATTTAATCTCCATGTGTTTGTGGTTTTTACACTTTTTTTCTTATAATTGATATCTAGTCTCATAGCGTTATGGTTGGAAAAGATGCTTGATACAATTTCAATTTTCTTAAATGTACTGAGGTTTGATTTGTGACCCAAGATGTGGTTTATCCTGGAGAATGTATCATATGCACTTGAGAAGAAGGTATATGCTTCTGCATTTGGATGGAATGTCCTGAAGATATCAATGAGATCCATCTCATCTAATGTGCCATTTGAGGTTTATGTTTTCTTATTAATTTTCTGTTTTGATGATCTGTCCATTGGTGTGAGTGGGGTGTTGAAGTTTCCTACTATTATTGTGTTACTGTCAATTTCTCCTTTTATGTCTGTTAGTGTTTGTCTTACATATTGAGGTGCTCCTATGTTGGGTGCATAGATAGTTACAGTTGTCATGTCTTCCTCTTGGATCGATCCCTTGGTCATTATGTAGTGTCCTTCCTTATCTCTTATAATCTTCTTTATTTTAAGGTCTCTTTTGTCTGATATGAGGATTGCTACTCCAGCTTACTTTTGCTTCCCATTTGCATGGAATACATTTTTCCATCCTCTCACTTTCAGTCTATATGTGTCTTGTGGTCTGAAGTGGGTTTCTTGTAGACAGCATATATATATGGGTCTTGTTTTTGTATCTATTCAGCCAGTCTGTGACTTTTGGTTGGAGCATTTAATCCATTTACATTTAAAGCAATTTTTGATATATATGTTCCTATTGCCATTTTCTTAATTGTTTGCAGTTGGTTTTGTAGATCTTTTTTCTTCTCTTGTATTTCTTGACTATGTAAGTCTGTTTAACATATGTTGTAAAGCTGGTTTGGTGGTACTGAATTCTCTTAACATTTGTTTGTCTGAAAAGCTTTTGATTTCTCCATCAATTTTGAATGAGATCCTTGCTGGGTACAGTAATATTGGTTGTAGATTTTTTTCCCTTTCAGTACTTTAAATATATCCTGCCATTCCCTTCTGGCCTACAGAGTTTCTGCTGAAAGATCAGCTGTTATATGTATGGGTTTTCCCTTGTATGTTACTTGTTGCTTTTCCCTTGCCACTTTTAATATTCTTTCTTTGTATTTAGTCTTTGTTAGTTTGATTTGTATGTGTCTTGGCATGTTTCTCCTTGAGTTTATCCTGTATGGGACTCTTTGTGCCTCTTTAACTTGATTGACTATTTCCTTTTCCATGTTGGGGAAATTTTCAACTATAATCTATTCAGAATTTTTCTCATATCCTTTCTTTTTCTTTTCTTCTTCTGGGACCCATGTAATTTGAATGTTGGTGTGTTTGATGTTGTCCCAGAAGTCTCTGAGACTATCCTCAGTTCTTTTCATTCTTTTTACTTTATTCTGCTCTTCAAAAGTTGTTTCCACCATTTTATCTTCCAGGTCACTGATTTGTTCTTCTGCTTCAGATATTCTGCTATTGACTCCTTCTAGAGTATTTTTAATTTCAGTAATTGTGTTGTTTTTTCTGTATGTTTATTCTTTAATTCTTTTAGGTCTTTGTTAATTGATCCTTGCATTTTCTCCATTCTGTTTTCAAGGTTTTTGATCATCTTTACTATATTAGTCTGAATTCTTTTTCAAGTAGTTTGCCTATTTCCTCTTCATTTATTTGAACTTCTGTGTTTCTAGTTTGTTCCTTTATATGTGTAGTATTTCTCTACCTTTTCATTATTTTTTTTAAACTTACTGTGTTTGAGGTACCCTTTTCCCAGGCTTCAAGGTTGAATTCTTTCTTCCTTTTGGTTTCTGTCCTCCTAAGGTTGATCAAGTGGTTTGTGTAAGCTTCCTATATAGTGAGATTTGTGCTGAGTTATTTTTTTGTTTGTTTGCTTTTCCTCTGATGGGCAAGGCTGAGTGAGCTGCTAATCCTGTCTGCTGATGATTGGGTTTGTATTTTTGTTTTGTTTGTTGCTTGGATGAGGTGTCCTCCACAGGGTGCTACTGGTGGTTGGGTGATGCCGGGTCTTGTATTCAAATGGTTTCCTTTGTGTGGGTTCTCATTATTTGATACCCCCTAGGGTTAGTTCTCTGGTAGCTTAGGTTCTTTGAGTCAGTGCTCCCACTCCAAAGACTCAGGGCTTGATCTCAAGTTTTGTGTGGTTCTATATATTCTTCTCCAGTGATCAGGTACTCCTGCCCACTCTCAGCTGGTGTTCTGCAAGATCTTCTGTGTCTGAAGGTGTATTCCTGATGTATCCATGGAGAGAGACAGACTCCATGTCCACCTACTCCTCTGCCATCTTGTTCCCTGGTACTTCCTTACTTTTTAATCACTGAATAGTATTCCATTGTACTTCAGGATATGTTGCAATACTTTTGTGTATCCATTGATTAAAACTATTAATTTCTACTGTTAGATCATGAAAATATATTCTAGCTCAGGATATGTATCCTAAGGAGCCTCACATATGCATTCAGCTGTGGAGCACTGGGCTGATTCCTGTATGGCTTGGAATTCTTAGATAAGCACTCTGTCTCTGAGGTGGACTCAAAGCTTGGCTCAGACTTAATCTTCTGATTGGGAGTCCTGGGTACCCTGACTCAGGGCTCAGGCTCTCCTAACTACTTGCCTCTGAGGCTGTGGATAAAATACAGCATTGAATGCAGGAAAACACTGGGCCTATCAGAAGGACACTCAGCCCTTGGCACTCATATAAAAGTGGCACAAGTAAAAGTCTTTTTTGGCAAGATGACGGCAGCTCTGAACACCTAGCAACAGAACGTGGAAATGTCCAGCTTCTCATGCCTGGCAGGCTTCCTCCATCTTGATGAATTAATATTTCTGCCTTTTTCATTTTTAGGATGACTGGAAGAGGTTGTAAGACATATGGATGTATTTGGATTACATAACTGACTTATTTCCTTTGTTCAACATTTATTGAGCATCTAATATATGCTATACCATTTGTATGCATTATCTGATCCAATTATAGCAATGATCTTATACAGTAAGCTATAATACTTATTTTATAACTTTGGAACAACAGACTGCTTCCAAAAGGAAAAGGAGTACATCAAGGCTATATATTGTCACCCTGCTTATTTAACTTATATGCAGAGTACATCATGAGAAACGCTGGGCTGGATGAAGCACAAGCTGGAATCAAGATTTCTGGAAGAAATATCAATAACCTCAGATTTGCAGATGACACCACCTTTATGGCAGAAAGTGAAGAGGAACTAAAACGCCTCTTGATGAAAGTGAAAGAGGAGAGTGAAAAAGTTGGCTTAAAGCTCAACATTCAGAAAACGAAGATCATGGCATCTGGTCCCATCACTTCATGGGAAATAGATGGGGAAACAGTAGAAACAGTGACAGACTTTATTTTTCTGGGCTCCAAAATCACTGCAGATGGTGACTGCAGCCATGAAATTAAAAGACACCTACTCCTTGGAAGAAAAGTTATGTCCAACCTAGACAGCATATTCAAAAGAAGAGACATTACTTTGCCAACAAAGGTCCGTCTAGTCAAGGCTATGGTTTTTCCAGTGGTCATGTATGGATGTGAGAGTTGGACTGTGAAGAAAGCTGAGCACCGAAGAATTGACGCTTTTGAACTGTGGTCTTGGAGAAGACTCTTGAGAGTCCCTTAGACTGCAAGGAGATCCAACCAGTCCATGCTATAGGATATCAGTCCTGAATGTTCATTGGAAGGACTGATGTTGAAGCTGAAACTTCAATACTTTGGCTACCTGATGGGAAGTGCTGACTCATTGGAAAAAACTCTGATGCTGCAAAAGATTGAAGGCTGGAGGAGAAGGGGACAACAGAGGATGAGATGATTGGATGGCATCACTGACTCAATGGGCATGAGTTTGAGTAAACTCCGGGAGATGGTGATGGACAGGGAGGCCTGGTGTGCTGCAGTCCATGGGGTCGCAAAGAGTCTGACATGACTGAGCAACTGAACTGAACTGAACTGATAATACTTATTTTACAGATGGGAAAATTGAACCTCAGAGAGATTATTTTTTCCCAAATCACTGAAGTTATAAGATAAAGTCAAGTTTCAAACCCATTTTATCCAATGCTCGCTAAACTTTGAACAAATAATGTGCAAGAAAGATGAGGGGATAATTTATTATGGTAGAATGATGAGAGCAGAAATAGGAGATGGTTAAAACGGGTCTTTTCCAGTGCTTTTAGGGCAGAAAAAGGACAGAGGCTGGATATTCATCAGAATCGGGAGTAGGGCATGAAGGGGTCAGTTTGAAGATGCCCCCAAGATAGGTCCACCCTAGTTACATAAATAATTGCAAGGATCAAATAGTTCTTAAAAGATATTCAGCAATTAAAACCTCATTCTGTTATATTGGAAATTGGCGGTAAATGGAAATAAAAAATGATGAGATTTCCCAAGTACTCAGATACCGTGAAGTGGGGTCATGGGTTCTAAAGTGAGGAACCACCTCACCAGTTGCTTTTACCCGTAAACTATATCGCCTCCTAACCCTGGTTGACACACTTTCCTCCCCATGAATACTCTTCACACACATGTTGCCTTCCTGAATCTTCTCCACCTCCATCTCTCATCTTGCATATCAGATCCATCCCCCACTTTAAAAACAGATTATTCCTATTCTCAGACAAAGCACCTGTTACAAGTCTGCAGGCATCACAATTTGTAATTATGTAGTTTATTGGCTTCTTCAGTGGCCTTTTTGCCTCAGTTTTCACAGTGTAAGTTCCCTGAGGGTGGAGAGCAAGTCTGTGAAAATCTGCAGTAAGATTTCAAGCAGTGCTTCCACACCTGCCCACAAGCTCCTTGAATGTGCCACTTTGTGAGAGTTAATACATTTTGGAGACCGGCAGGCTTGCGGGTACGTGAGAGCCAAGATGCACTCTGCTGGCTTCAACCTACAGCTGAGAAAGGCTCAGGAGGATGGGCTCCAATCCAGCATCCTTGAGGCCAGTAGGGCTATCGCCTTGATGGATACAAGCTGGCACACCTTCCTCCCCAGTCACTTCATATTCAACAATGCCAAAAAGTCCCAGGAAGGGACATTGTAAATTGTAAAAGGAACCACTCAACTCTTAAATGCATCCACTTTAAAATACATCCCGGGGGGCTTTCCAGGGGCTGAGGAAGAAATACATAGAAAATGTTTGCCAGGCTAGGAAGAAGCTTCTTGAAGACAAGATGTGAGACAGTGCAGGGAAAAGCTCCAGCTGCTCTTTTCCATTTCCTTCAAACACTGTCTCTGTATTTCTGCTTGGTATTGGTGGACAGGGAGCCAAGATTTTGCCAACAATAGGAGGTTGTGAAAAGGAACCCTGAGGAAAAAAAAAAAGTTTTATGCATAGTCAGTTCAGTTCAGTTCAGTTGCTCAGTCGTGTCTGACTCTTTGTGACCCCATGAATTGCAGCACGACAGGCCTCCCTGTCCATCACCAACTCCTGGAGTTCACCCAAACTCATGTCCATCGAGTCAGTGATGCCATCCAGCCATCTCATCCTCTGTCGTCCCCTTCTCCTCCTGCCCCCAATCCTTATCAGCTTCAGAGTCTTTTCCAATGAGTCAACTCTTCGCATGAGGTGGCCAAAGTACTGGAGTTTCAGCTTTAGCATCAGTCCTTCCAATGAACACCCAGGACTGATCTCCTTTAGGATGGACTGGTTGGATCTCCTTGCAGTCCAAAGGACTCTCAAGAGTCTCTTCCAAC